>CM038793.1:218724350-218829743 GCA_021764765.1 Vicia sativa
ATGTACATAGGAGGGTTGGACTTACAATGAGGGAGGCCCATTGGTTTTAAGAGAATCAACTGAATATTCTTTCTGTAATACCAATGGAATTGTATAAATGTTTAATGAAAACAAATGAACGAAGTTTGTTTATGCTTAGGATATTTAAAAGATGATTGAAATGTACAAGGAAATTTTAATATGCACATAAAAGGATCGGACTTACACTGGTGAGGGAGGCCCATGATCAATTAAGAAACGAGGAAAAATCCATTCGTTTTATCTTCTAACTGTCGATCATAAAGGTGTGTAAGTTTAAGAAATGTTTTGAAAAAGGTTTTGAAAATAATTTGAAAAGTGAAGTATATTCACAATAAGTTTTGAAAAGATTTAAGTTTTGAAAGTTGGAAAGAAATATCTTTGAAAAGTATTAAGAAATACTTAAAATGTTTCATTTTTGACTTAATGAAAATATATTCAAAAGAAAATATTTTTGATTTTTTGGACATAATCATAAAATAGGTATATTAATGTAACAAGGTGCAAAAATCATCTCAAAATGAGAAGTTTTGATTAGTTTTTGAAAATGTTGAAGTTTGCTAGAAACTTGACAAAAAGAGTTTTTTGGTCCTAAGGAGGTTCCCACACTTTTTAGAAATGAAGATTTTCCATTGAGCCATTGTTAAACTTGTCATTTAATTACCTTGTTTAGAAGGAATTTTGAAAAAGAGTTTTGAAAATTTCAAAATTGGACTTCAAGGGTTCTGTGGTTGTTTTGAAAATGTTTTGAAAATGTTTAAAGTTGCTTTGAAAAATGGAAGTTTGGAAAAAGTCCAGGTTGAGAAAAAGAGTTCGTGTCGTCTACTTTTGGAAGGGTTAAGCATGTTTCCTTTCCGAGGCGTATGCTTGGCTTGCTTCCTGAGCGCTGTGCATGAAGGAGGTTTCGGTCATTGCTACGTGAGAAGCTGCTAGAAACACATTGCTTCCTGGGAGAAGCAGGTTGGCTTGTTTCTGGTAGAAACATTAGAAGCTTGAAGTTTAAGGATCAAGTACTAGAAGTACTTCCGAAATAGTGAATAGGGAGTTTCTCGGGGCGAAACTTCAAACACTATGAGGCCGAGCTCCTAGAAGGACTTCTCGGAAGAACAAGTTCCGCAAAGCGTGTAATTCCTTTTAAAAAAGGTTCAGGATTCAACCTGGACCTTTGGCGGCAAGTGACATGGAGAAGCTGTGTCGACTATCAATGGGTGGCTATACATCTGCTTATTTAACTTAAACTAGAAATATATATTATAAATCTAGCTTCGAAATTGAAATTTTGAAACTCAACTTCATCTTCTTCACTTGAACAAAGTAGACAGCTATGGTCAGAATTCAAACTTCTTCATTTTTGATCAATTTTGAAAGTTTAAAATGCCATTTGTCTAGATTTTTGCCACGATTTTGACCATGTATTTTATTGAATTATTAATCAAAATGAACACGATTTTAACAATCCCAATTTGAACCCTAACCGAAAAGTGATTAATTTTTGCTACGCTTGATTTTAGTTCAAATTAAGGACCCAAATAGCTTTTGTGATTAAATATCTACATTTTCCTTTTCAATTTTAAAGCTAAAAGTGCATGAATGGAGGATTCAAAGTTTGAGAAATTCACCTCTTGGTATGAAATACTAGTTCGAGTTTGGCTACCTGTATGCAAAGTAATGATTGATTAAGCCTTGAATCTCCCCGAGTGTGTTCCTACCTTAGTTTGTCCCGAGGATGGCTAGAACCTCCTCGACCGTCGTTAAAGTAGTTTAATTTGAAAATTGAAGATGGTGATGATGTTCCAACTTGTTTAAGTAAAATGGATGTCTCTATATGTTGTATAGGATGTTTCATGAGAAATCAAGGTTAGCACAAGTAGTTTTCTAGTTTGGCGTTTGGCTCAAACCTTGCACAAATGGAGTTTTGTGTAGAAACTATTTTTTAGCTTGTTTCTTGATGTTTTAAGTTTTAACTACTTCTAAATGATGTTTAGAACATGTTAGAAACCACTCAATTTTGTAGGTTGGAGATTGCAAAATTCTCTTTATAACTTAGAAACTTGAATTGTTATAATTGAATGATTTTGCAAGGCCAAGAAATGAATGATTTGGCAAAGTTATAATTGAGAGAGCTTGCAACTTGGCTTATGGTAAGATGGAATCTTTGCATTTTGCAAAAGTTACTTTTCTAACCATGGTTAGAAATTTCTCTTGATCCAATCCTTTCTCAATCATTCAAAACTGATATTTATCAGTTATAATCTTCCTCTAAATGGTGACAAGGCTTTAGAAGGAGAAGTTATAAAATGACTTGTAATTTTGAAGCATGAACTTGAAATTCCATGGTTTTGAGCTCTATGTTTCAAAATCAAAAGTATAAATAGACAAAGTGTTTTGCAAGTTCTTGGACATTTTAGAAATCTTGTAACAAGGGCTACAACTTTCATGTTTTGAGTTTTTATGAATCCAAATGGATCTAGGTGAAAATGGCCTAGAAAGTGAGGAAAACATGTTTTAACACTTGAAAATTTTCTAAGTGTTAGAAAATTTTCAAATCTTGACTTTTGTTGATTTTTTCATTTCTTGATTTTTTATGATCATGATGGATCATTTGAAATGTTTTTATGATTGAAAAAGTGGTGTTGAAAGTTGACCAAGTCAAAGTTTGAATTTTTAGAGTATGAATTTTCATCGATGATTTAATTTGTCTGATGAAGAAACATGGACCTTTGAAATGTTTTGAATCAAGAAATTAGGTCAAGATGTTGCATGAAGATGTTAAGATCAATCTGAAAGCAAATAGTCATTCATTGAGCGAAAGTCAATGATCATTATCCTCGATAAAACCCTAATCGTCGATTCATGATGATCATGAGAAAAGTTGGGAATCTGAAGATCAAATGTTGATGATTGATTAAGATAGATCAATTGAGGTGAGAAACTCAAACCCTAATTGATTAGATTTTGAAACAGATGATATTTTGAAGAAACCTATATTGACTTCAGAAGCCACACACGATCTATTCTATTCGAAATCGTAGTGATGCAAGATGCATATGTGGTGGTATCTTAGGTCAAAAATTGGGGTATGACAAAGATCACGCTTACAATATTCAAACAATTGAGAAAGCGTGACGTTTGAGGTTATTTTATGCATCAATTCAACAACGCATGGAAAACCCCGAACATGAAAGTTGGATTTTTGGTATCCTCTACAAGTTCCATTCAGAATCGTGTCATTTGGTCGTCATACCAAAAGTTACGATTCTTCGGTTGAGAATTTATCATGTTTCAACATTCTACACCTAAAAAAAGTTTAGAATGTTTAGTGACATGGGTTAGGCCATAACTTCGGGTTTAATTTCTCATAGCTATCGGCTCCGTGATCGAAAAATATTCAACTACAAAATTGTTCACCTCATGATAATCTCGAACTTTGGAATGGAATCGAATCCATTCGGACCTCGGATCGAAGTTATGGAACCCGAAAGTTATGAGTTTGTCATGTTCATAATAATCAACACTTAGAAATATTTTGAAGTGTTTGTTTCTATGGTCGTGACGACTTCGGTCCAATTCTCTCATAGCTATCGACCGTGGTCTAAAAATGTTCAAAATGAAAGTTGTTCACTTCATGGAGATCTCAAACTTTGCGAAGAAATAAAATTGATTCGGGCCATGGATCGAGACTTACGAGGTCTAGAAAGTCCAAGAAAAACATTATCGGTAAACTTTTGCCACATTGGTATTTTGTCAAATAGATTTCTAATCTTGGGATCCACCCTCTCTTTCTCTACTTTCTCATTTTTCACTCTAACATCCCTAATAGAACCTTTGTCACCGCCATCTCTCACAAAGACATCGCTTTTCACGCTCAGCCTCGTCGTAAAGCATCGCATCATGAGCGCCTATTCCTCATCTCCTCCTTCCAAACCCGATCACAAGTCGAGTTTATTTGGCATAAGTGATTAAATATTCTTGGTGTTCATCATCATCTTCATCGTCGAGGTTTCTACATCCTCTTGAAGAAAATCAAGAGCTCGACGAAGTAGCCTCCGTCTCGTAAGAATCTTGAAACGATACACTAGTTCATACTACATCATGTTTTGATTTTCGCATCAATGTAGAAGAATTCAACCGAGTGTTCATAAGGTAAACGCAATGACGTGTTCTTAAACTTACATTTTGAAATCTTGTTTCATCCTAATATTCTACGGTGTTCGAGTACGCCTTTTGAAAACTAAGGCTAGATCGAATCTATATGAATAAACAAACGAAAAGTGGTGGCTCTTTATCTCGGATCAATGTAACCTCCGCTCCCATGAGTTGCTAAATTGAAGAAGATCGGAATCTTCACTGCAACGCCCGTGCCGCCCTTAAGCGCATGGCGATGTTTCTGTGATCCCTATATAATTTATATTTCATTTAATTGTTTTTTTTTTTTGTCATTCAGATAACATTTTCACGCGTGGCAAGTTAGCATTGGCCAGGAAACGTTTTTGTCATATGACCAATTGATGAACAATATATTTCATGCAAAATAAACGTGACATGAAAAATAATATGAAAAATTCTGATTATTTTGTTTTTTTGGTAAAACTATGGGTTTCTGAATAATGGATTGGGCCTAGCAAATTTCCATTCACACTCCCATCTTAGGCCTATTCCTTTAATGACTACTATAGTCAGTTCATTTAGAAACTCAGACACACCTCTGCTTCCATATTTCACAATATTGACACATAGTTCAATTTCACTGTAATTTCGATTCTTCAACTTACAAAAATACATAAAGTAATTTTCTGAATTTTTAGTATCTTAGATATTTTTATATTTTTGTGAATTTTTATAATTAATTTCCTTTAGTTTCTAATTGTTTTTAATAATATAGAAACGATTCATGATACCGCTGCACATTTTGATGTGGTTTTCAATCGCTTCTCGAAAATTAAATCTGAATAAATAGGTTCCCGATACTTTAGGACTTTTATATTTTGATCAAATTTTTGGTATTTTTGTAATTAAATTTCGATCTCGCTTTATTTGTTTTCGATAACATGTTTAGAGCGATTTTTTCCATAATACCGCAGACATAGATGCAATTTTTGATCGTTTTTAACAACGAATTTTATAAATAACATTCTGATTCTATGATGTATTAGGAGCTTTTAGATATTTTTCTCATAATTTTTGGATCTTGTTAGGTCTTTATCCGATTTTCTTTTGTGCAAACACGATTTATAATTGCTTGCTTTTTCATCTAGTTAGGAATCGATCTTTTGCACGATGCCTAATTTTCTTTCTAACGCTCAACTAACCTCTTAATTAACAAGTTGACATGTTTAGTTAGTCATCACCTTGGTTTAGAATTGATAATTGAGTCATATGATTAGGGTACCATGATAGTTAACCCTTAGAGCGCCAATAGATCGTTTTTGACATAGTTTGTGCATAAATGTGTTTTCAACCACGATTTTTCTACATTTTGTTTGAGACCATTTAGTATGATTTAGATACTGACTTGTAGAATTTCATACCCAATTTAACTCAATACCTACTAGGTTTCCAAGTTCCAATTAGTTTGTGTTGTTTAAAAGCATGTTTCTCCTTTGTCATTTGAATCGACTAATTTTAGGAGTGTAATACCATGTGTTTCTTAGAAAATTTAGGATATTTTCTCCCATTTAATTGTATTAAATGTAAACCTTACCGCCGTTGTGTTAAGAAAAATCTTAAAGCTAACCTTTAGCGGTGTAAACTCTTAGGAACTAGTTTAACAATTGTTTAGTTCTAATAGGTTCCTCTTGCATGTTTGTTTGCAATTATTTCCCTCTACTTTTAGAGATGTTTAGGTAAGCATAGGATGTATAGTTGCTTTCCTACTAGGAAGTCACCCTTCATGCTTCGATTTCTTTGTGAATAATCGCTTTTGCATGTCTTTCTTTAAAGCCTCCTTGTTATTTCCACACTTTTCATGTGTGGTACATCAGCATTATACTTGTGGATTGGATGTAGTATCCATATCTGTTGCTTGCACATGTGTGTCCGATCTTGTATGCTTGCTTGGTTTTCACCATTTCTTGCGTTATACTTGGGATTTGGATGTAGGATCCTATCTTGTTCTTGTACACATGTGTGCACCTTGTATGTTTTGTCTAGATTGTAATTTCTTACTGTGTTCATTGGATCTACGTCGAATGTGTACATACACACATTCTTGACCGTGTATATTGATGCATATTCTTTGATCAGATCTATCTAGATGACTCACAGTTCATTGGATCTACGTCGAATGTATGTGACACATTCTTGATCGCATATATTATGCGCATCCTTCGTAGTATTATCGGATGGTTTCTTGCGGTGTTCATTGATCTACGTTGAACGTAGTATAGACATATCTTGACCGTGCATATTGATGCACACCCTTTGTCCGTATTATCTAGATGATTTCACAGTTCATTGGATCTACGCCGAATGTTTATATACACATTCTCGACCGTGCGCATTGATGCACATCCTTCGTCTGTATTATCCGGATGGTTTCTTGCGTGTTCATTGGATCTACGCCGATCGTGTAGACACACATTCTGACCGTGCGCATTGATGCACACCCTTTGTCCCAGATTATCTAGATGATTTCATGTGTTCATTGGATCTACGTCGAATGTCTATACACACATTCTTGACCGTGCAAGCATTGATGCACATCCTTTGTCTCAGACATCGTGGATGGGTTTTGCAGGTTCATTGGATCTATCGCTTAATTGTATAGCACACGCTCGACCGCATATCAATGCATTCATGTTCTATTATCTAGATTGCAATCTTATACAGTGTATTTGCTTCGGATGTATACACATTCGATTATGCTTTTGATGCCTCCGCATATCTCACTAGATTTCTTCGTTGTGTGTCGTCAGTGATTTGAAGTTTTCCGAGTATTTTTAGCTTGGCGGTTTTCTCGGATTTATTATCCGCTTTGGTATTAGATTTACTTTGTTTACCGTTCTTTTACCATTTTCTAGAGAGCATGAGAAGTAGGTTTTACCGCTTTCCTTGCCATGAGAAGTAGGAATAGAGATGTATGATGGGACTTTAGTTGGAACATATTTAGGAACCCTCTAGTTTATTTAAAGACCGTAGGCGCTTTTGTTTGCTAATTGTGTTCGGTTTGTTTAAAGTCCTCTTCCGTGTATGGGATGAGATTTACTGTGTGTTTACAATTGTGTTTCGAAGGTCATGTGGTTAGGACACCCGACGTTGGCACACACCAAGCAAAGCCCCGATTTTTATGTTTCGCTATCGGTCATTGATATGATGGGCGCGAAAGGTCCGTAATCGACCTCGCCAAAGTTCTAGTTCGTGGTCATCCCCATTACCATGAATCGCGGTTGCTTCCTTTATCGAGACAATAATAAAAGTGGCAAAAGTTCCCTATTCCGACTTCCACACTTTTTAGGGTTCGATTTATTGTACAGAGCTCACATCATTTACTCTTCACACCGACAATTCATGTCATACCTGATACCATTCATGGGAATCAGAATGCGGTTGCTCCTCGTTGCCCCAAATTTCGACTCACTGCTAGGCTATGGGACTTCCTCCTTTTCCTCGGCCAGGTGACATTTTTTTGTGATTGATTGTTTTGTGCTTCTACCAAAGCACTTGTTTGTTTCATCCCTTTTGTCGCCTTCGACTCTACCTAGGTAAGGATTCGAGATAGACATAGATTTAGGTTGCAAACCTTTCCATTCCATTTTGTCGTCTTCGACTCTACTTTAGGTAGATTCGAGACGGACATTGATCTAGGTTGTAAACCTTGCCGTTCCCTTAGGATCAGTCACCTCTATTTTAGGTAGCACCGAGGACCTTAGTTGCAATCCATGTATGATAACATTAGGTATAAAATTAGATAGTTTCCCTTTATTGCTTTCTTCTTTTTTGCATACCGTATGTAATAAAACTAAAACTTATTTTCTTTTCTTTTGAAAATCAAACACTTAATAATGGTTCAAACCTTTTTCAAGGTAAAGCAACCAACCAATGCAAATCTTTTTCTCCTACGGGCTTTCCTTTTGTGTTTAAAACCTTTTTCCGAAGGATGTGCTTCACCCGCACTGCTTAAAAACCTTTTTTTCCGAAAGGGACATGCTCACCCACACCGCTCCTAACTTTTTTCTGAAAGGATGTGCTTCACCCGCACCATTCCTAAACTTTTTTTCAAAGGACGGCTTCACCCGATCACTGCTCATTAAAAACACAAACCCACCAAAACAAGTGAGTCAACTACGCGTGGTGACTTTCCCATTGCACTAGGGAATACGTGTGCATTCCGGTACTGGGCCTCGACGAGCAAAACTTTGTAAGTATTTCCTTCTTTCCCTTGTTTCTTTATTTTCCTTTCTTTCACATGCATTCTCTTTAGCATAAAAATATATTGGCTACAAAGAATAGATATAAACACACCCATTAGAAAATAGAAAATGTAAGTGAATACACAGCATGCTAATACCTTCCTTCGTAATAATAGACTCCCCACCCTATTTCTATTGCAATACCTTGTCTTATCCTTTCGTGTTTTCGCGAGCGCTTACCTTTCTCCTTTTAGAGATAAAACGCTTCGATGGCGACTTCATTGATATAGTTATCTTATGTGATGTTGTTTGTTTTAATCATAATTGGACAATTTCAAGCATAAAATCTTTGGGCCACGAAGAACCATTTTTCCGACGTATGGACAAAATGTAGAGCTATGTTACAATCACGAGTAAATTATATAGAAGTCACCCTACAATGAGTTCGGTCATAGCAATCTATGTATCGATATGTTAGATAAATGATAATGTGACCATCCCCAAAAACATATAGCACAAGTAAAACAAGAACGGAATGAGATGAAGAGGGAGGGAATGATAGATCAACTTAGATCACCTTATCAAAATTCTTTTCATCATTAAGTTCAACCAATCGATCTTGGTTGATTAAAGCACTAAATATATCATTAACTCAAAGCACCAAGAATGAATAAATAATTCATACTTTGATAGATTTGAATTAATAAACATTAATTCAACGTTATCAACACCCAAAGTCCATTGAATTTAAAGAGAAAATTGACATTCAAGACTGCAATCCAAGGCAAACATCAAAAGAGTTGAGTACAAAAAAGAGAAATCACCAAAATAGTCCAAAAAACAAGCAAAAACCATTCCGACTTTAGTGCAAATCATTGCATCCGGCAAATCGATTTTACTTATGCTTTTTTTCAAAATTTACTAGAAAACAAGTGCAATAATCGATAAAGAAGGTGCAATAGATTGCTCATTGTTAAAATAAAAACAACATTTCAAAAGGTAAAACCTTATTCGGATTTTCACTATACACCTTGTGATCTTGGATTCAATTGAGCACGAAAATTCTAACCAATTTCCTAGAAATCAACATCAATGTAACTAAAAAACATTGCTCAATGAATTAAATCACAAGAATCATCAAGAGATCACATTAAAGAAGATGAATATCTCACTTACCACTTGTAGATCTTGAAACGACCACAAAACCACTTCCACAAATTGCTTTAATTCAACTCCAAAAATCAATACCACAAGCTTTGATATAGAGAATTGATTGAGAAAAATGATTGATGGAAGTTTAACTCAAAGATTAATAAATTCGTTGAAGAATTTACTAACTTTACGATGAAGAGCTTTGAGTGAATTTGATAATTGGAGAGTAGATAGATTTTTAGCAAGGTGATTTTGGCTATCAAAAGCTTGAAATTTGAATGAAATGAGGCCTCTATTTATAGGATTTGGCTTGGGAATTAGGGTGGTTTGGAAATTGTTGTGAATGGAATTAGGCTTGAAATAAATTTTGGAGCCAAATTTGAATCAGTGGTATTATGTATCAAATGAGTGGTGTATGATGGAATTTAATTAGGATAAGGTAGTGGAACTTTGAAGTATAAAAATGTAAATTCAAAACAAAAAATAAAATTGGAGCCAAATATACAAATTTGAATTGCCTAATTTCATATTTTCGTGTAAATTGATTTGCACTTCAAAATTTTGAAAATTAAGAGTTTAGGAAAACACCGAAACCCTACTTTTAGATTCTTTGGCTTGATATCATCAAGATATACAAAACAAAGTAAATATTTTTGGTATTTTAGTCGAGATTAGTAAATTAAGAATGAATCAAATACATACGCATACACAATCGTGGTAGCTCATGCATCCTCGAGAGAAAACTTAAGAATAAGATAACCGTGAAAACATATCCTTGTTTGTAATCTTGATGCATTGTGATGATGATATGATAAGGATCTTATGAGTGTACAGTACATGCTATAATAGGTACCTCATTCTAACCCTTTTTGTGTCATTCCTACTTTCTCGTGCATCACTTATTTTTATGTATTTTTTCTTTGACTTCTTCTTTTGTCTTAAGTGTCACCTTGACTTTCCTTACTCAAAGACCCAAAATACTACACAAAAGATATTTTATCATAACCGCAATGATAAATATACATGAAGAAGAAAATAAGATTATCATAGAGAAAAAGATAATAGAGTAATGGTTTATGGATGAAAAATTCATGAGAGGGATACAAATCATACTCTCACATCTATCTAGACTCATTAAGAGCATTCTTCAAAAGAACTTGATATAATCTTTCCAAATATAGTACAAGAATTTTACACCAATCTAAACATTATAGGAAAACCATAATATCCTCGATAAAGAAGGTGAAAATAATAGTTTATATAAAACAATTTGAAGAATTTTTAAAATATCATTCTTGGAACACCCTACAAACATGAAAACCATTAAAACTCAAAAATTCAAACAAAACATAGCTCTAAACTCTCTAAAATCAATCTAGAAAATAAAAGTCTTCCTTCAAAACAATACTAACACCAAAGTCTGGATATGTCACTATCTTCTAAACATAATCTTTCTTCCAAGAAATATCAATATCAACTTTGTTATCAAGAATGCTTGTACCTCTTTGGCTCCTCACCTAAACATACCAACCCATTAGAAGATGAAATATTTCAGCACATGTCTCTCTCTAGTAAAATACTTAACATATCTTCCATACATATCTTCCATACGAGGCAATGATTAGAAGAATTCTAAGGCACTTCAAGATTGATATTCGAGGGAAAGATCTGTCAATACATTAACAAACTAGCACGATACATGTAATCATCAAGACAGTAAACTTATTTGATACGATATAGATTTTATTTAAATATACATGTAAATTTAAATGAGTTGTTTAATTATTAAATGAATAAGAGTAATATAAATTCAATTTTGACATTTGAAATAAGAATTTTATATCTCAAATAAAGATAATTGTTAATTAAAATAAAATAGGGTACTAATAGTGGGTCATGAAAAAATAGAATTTTAGCATTTGAAAATAAGAATTGTGTGTCTCAAATAAATACAAATGTTAATTAAAATAAAATAGGTATTTTGCTAATAGTTGTTCTTATGAAAAATAGAAATTTTGATATTTGAAAATAAGAATTTTATGTCTCAAATAAAGACAATTGTTTCTTAAAATAAAATAGGTATTTTGATGATAATGGCCCCTTGAAAAATAGGAATTTTGAAATTTAAAATAAGAATTTTTATCTCAAATAAAGAAAATTGTTAGTTAAAATAAAATAGGTATCTGGTTGACAGTTGTCCTCAAGAGAAAATAGAAATTTATTATTTAAAATAAAATTATATGTCTCCCAAATAAAGACAAATGCTAATTAAAATAAAATAGATATTTTTAATGATATTGGCCCATTAGAGAAATAAAAACTTTGACATTTGAAAATAATTTTTTAATAATTATGAATATTTTTTTAATAATTCGAAATAATTATATTTTTCGATTGAATAAATTATGTTCTTCTTTATTCAATTATAAAAATTCATTTTATTTACTTATGTTTAGAAAATGAGAGAGAGAGAGAGAGAGAGAGAGAGAGAGAGAGAGAGAGAGAGAGAGAGAGAGAGAGAGAGAGAGAGAGAGAGAGAGAGAAAGAGAGAGAGAGAGAGAGAGAGGTGAAGGAAAAAATGAAAGTTGGAAAAGTATCAAATGAATTTGACATTTTTAGAATTTGGTTGAAGTAAGATAAATTAATTGAGAGATTATGTTTTTATTATTTTAACATTTTGCAAGTGTTGAAAATTGTAATGTAAAGGATATTATTGGTATGCATGCATGTGATTTTATAGATAAATAGTTGAATCGATTACACCAGTCTTATAAATATGAACATCAAAATCGATAAGAAGAATCACTACTACATAAAACATCTTTTGAAAATAATATTACCACAAAAATTTATCCACGTAGATATATCACATTTTTACGCACTATTTTTAAAGAAACTTTTCATAATAGTTGCTTAAAAGAACCACGACATATAATTTAGTTGACAAACTTTGAATCCCAACCTCAACATTTTTCATTTTTTAAGTAAAATTTTACGCATTCCTTAACATTTATTTTTATTATATATTGAAAGTATAACAACTATGTTTGTACAAACAACCTGGTTATAGTTTCCATCTTTCATTACGATCGATTCTTACAACCTTTGTGAAATTGTTTCCCAAAAATTATAACATACCGTATATTTTATCTTTTTATAACAAACACGCCTACTAGGGAATGAGACAACAACAAATCTTTACCACATCGCCTTTGAAATCGCTTATGAAGCGAAATATGGTATATTACTATTCTCTCTCACTTAACGTTACCATTCTCTCCGTGAGATATCGATCAAACTCTATCGGGTCAGGGTAGCCTCGTTCGGCATTGATTGCATGTTTTGAAGTCTGCTCACATGTTGGTGTCAAGATCTCTATATTGTAGTTGAATGTGTTCTATTATGGGCCTCGAATGTTAGGTTAGTATTTCAAAATTGTCCGTTGTTATGTCCAATTATTAAGTTAGCTTGTACTAAGTTAACTTGTAATGGATATTTGTGATAAAATTTGATTATTTTATTATGTTAGGTTTATTATAAATAGCATAATAGTCTCTCACCATTTCATATCGTAAATCCAAATTTAGGTGAGAAAGTTATTTGTTATTCTTGTATACTTGTAATCTTGTTTGAAGATAAAGTAAAGAATGAAGCGCTAATAACCAATCTTTGTATTTTTCTTGTTTTATCATCTTTTCTACCCTTGTTTGTTTCTTGATCATTATAATAAGTTTATACTTTGTTTCTAAGGCATCTGATTCACAACAAATTGGTGCGGAGAGCATAGAGGAAGATGCCTTTAACAAAGTACGAGATTAAAAAGTTCGTAGTCGTGAACAATTTCGGTCTACGATGCTTAAAGATGAAAGCCCTACTAGTTCAAGAGGTTGGAAGCATCGAGGACAAAACAACAATGAACGATGCATTAGTGCAACCGAGAAGACGACGATGATTGAGAAAGCCCACACCACAATATTACAAAGCCTGGTGATAATTTCTTCGACAATATCAACAGACGACGACGACAAAGTTTATGGGTGAATCTTCAAAGTTTGTATATGACCGCATCGTTGGTAATCGACTCTACCTAAAGCAAGCTCTATATTCATTCAAGATGATTGAACACAAAGTTTTAGTTGAGCATGGATATATTCAAAAGGTGGTTCTTGATCTTAAAATATTGATGTGAAGATCGATGATGAAGATCAAGTTTGTTGCTATTGTGCGCTTTGGCCCGCATCACATGCTCACTTCAAAGAAACTCTTTCTATGGAAGAGAGTCGCTAACCTTGAAGAAGTATAATCAACCCTAGTTCAAAGGACTTGAACAACGAGGAGCATAAACCTTGACGTTGGTGAAGGTTTAGCCATTAGCGAAAATTCTTAAAAGGATGGTAAGTCTGATGCAAGAAAGGTAAAAGTCAACACACGCTTGGTAATGCACCATTAAATTCAAGATGATTTCGACTCATTTGATGTGCTTCGTGGTTTCGAGCAACAACCCGTCAAGGAATGGATTATGGATTTTAGATGCACTTCGGCACATGACTCCTTCCGAGGAATTATAGGATCAAGATGTATCCGTATTGCTTGAAACAACAAAGCTTGAAGATCATAGTGTTGGATCTGGCTATAGATTCAAGCTCGTTCATTTGAGTCATTACTGTTATTGGATCAAGTCGTATGTACCGACTTGATGAGAAATTTGATTTTTTGGTGAGTTCGACAAGAAATGATATATTTCTAAGGAGAGAAAATATCCTAATAGTCATGAAGGCTCAAAAGTCTTAAGAGGGTCAAGAGACAAAGGTCAGATACCAAGGGTTGGTTAGTGGTTTGACAAATGTTGTATCCATTTAAACCTTTACCTAAGACCGGAATTTGGGAACATGATATCGGGCCATGTCAAGGAAAGTGGTCCGTCAATCGGGGAAACAAAATCTTTCAGTGGAGACAAGTGCAAAAATGAAGTTTTGTGAACCCGTAGTACTTGGAAAATATTGTAGTGAAGTTCAACAAAGGTAAATAATGAAAAAATGGATCCCTTGATTACATCCACGCTTGATCTTGTGGGGTCCGCAAGTCATCCATCACATTCAAGCAAGCGTATTTCTATCCATAGTAGATCATTCCGTAGAAACGGGTATTCATCCGTAAGACTAAGGATGAAAATTTTGATAATTTCAAAGGTTGAAGACTTTGGTTGAAAATCCATCCGGCATCAAGAGGTTGAGAACAAACAATGCCTTGAAATTTTGCAATGAGCATTCGATAACTTTTGTGTTGCCTCCGATATTGCAAGGCACCCCAACCATCAGCAGTACTCCACAACAAAATGGTTCACAGAAATGTTTAATTGAACGATCTGGGCAGTTAGATGCTGTTCACTAGTTACAAGTTAAAGTAGATGTTTTAGGACGATGCTATTTCAACATTACTTATACCGATAAATGTATGTCCTTCGATCTTGTTATTATGAAGACACCAAGAAGTTTGGTCGAGACATCCACCGAAACTTCGACAAACCAAGAGTATTCGTCAGGTAGCCTATGCTCATATTAGGCAAGACAAGTCTGAACCTATAGCTCTTAAATTCATGTTCTCGACATCAAGGAGTCAAAGCTTATAGGCTACATGGTGCCTAGATTCGTGTCACCAAGGATTATCACCAACGATGTGGTTTTCAATGAAGTCAAATATTTATCAAGAAAACTAATGATGTTGGTAAGTGTAGAATATCTAATAAAGGGATGGAAATGTGGAGATTCTCATTTAGGAGTATGTTGATGTTGAATTATGTATCCAGATGGAGTCAAAGAAGATGCGAAGATGCCGAGGAAGTTTGAGGAACTGCCAAATGACCACCCGTTAGCAAGAGATAGGACAAGAAGAATCATAAACCACCTCAAAGACTGGGTATGCGTATCTTATAGCTTATGCCTTAATCTCTGAAGTGAGGTTTTAAGCAAGAACCAACACCATAAAGAAGCATGAGGATTCAAATAAGACTAAATGGGTGAAGGCCAGATGTTGAGATGAAACTTTCATGATAACAACACCGGAATTGATCAAGAAACCTTCCGAGCCAAAGTTAGTCACCGGAAATGACAAAGTTAAAGAAATAAATCAAGGAAAATACCTAAAAAAGATACAAAGTAAGGTCGATTGCAAGGGTTTCACTCGTAAAAGAAGGTATAGACTTCAATGATGTGTTTTCTCCTATTGTGAAGCATAGGTCCATTCAATGTTGATTTCATGGTAGCACAATTCGATCTTGAATGGAACAAATGGATGTGAAGATTGTATTCTTATATGGTGATCTAGATGAATTAATCGGATGAAGAAACCTCAAGGTGGTGTCAAAAGGAAAAGAAAGATTATGTGTGAAAGTTGAATAAACCTGAGACATGCATCAACAATCCCTGCATAAAGAGTTTCGATAAGTTCATGGTACATAAGTTTCATTAGAAGTCATTTTTACCAATCGTGTTTACTTTAGATTTCGCTATGGTAATTTATTTGTTATTTTGTTGCTTTATGTCATGGTATTCTCATATTGCCAACCATGCCAAAGAGGTAAATAGGGGGAAGCATAACTCAATAAGGAGTTTGAAATGAAGGATATGAGTTGTTTCTAGTATTCTTGGGACTGACATTCAAAGAGATAGAAATTAGTAAATTATGCTTATCTCAAGGGAATATCTACTAAAAGATTCTAAAAGTACGGTATGTCGAGTTCAAGCCCTGGGCGACTCCAACAAACCCTTATTTTTGTCGAGTATTTATCAATGTCCCAAGATCGATAATCGAAAGAGCTTATATGAACAGATCCTATGGTAAATGTAATAGTTATTTGATGTACGCTATGTTTCAGATTAGACTCGCTATAACATATGCAAGTCTTGTAACGTGCATGGAAAATCTTGAAAGGCTCACCGAAAGCATTGAAGTATATTCTAAGGTATATAAATAGGTCTTGAATGAGTCTTAATTTATGGTGGAGCCTTGGGTGAAGAGAAGAGTAATCAAGGATATGGCTCTATGATTATGCGGTTCTACCTATTCAAAAAATCTATTTTTGGATATGTTTTCACTATGTTTGCCAAACAATTAGTTGAAAGCAACACTGTTTAACATTATCATCATCCAGAGAAACATATTACTTTAATCAAGCTATGAAAAGAATCAGAGTTTGAAGGTTTTATAAAGAAGTGAAAATTCAAGGTAGTTATCACCGTTAAATGTGATAGTCAAAGTCCAATACATCTCGTCAAGAATTCAAGTTATCATCATGAACCAAGCACATCGATGTAAGTGATGCATTTTACCAAAGGGGTAATCGAGCGTGGAGAAGTCCAAGTGTCAAGGTTTTGACAAAGACAATGTTGCTTATATAATCACCAAAACATTGCCAAGTTCCAAGTTTTTCCACTATATGAAGTTGATAAAGTCATGAAAAACTAGTTCGCCTTTTGATAATAGAGTTTGTCCCAAGGTTGAGATTTTTGAGATATTGGATCAAACTCTCACTGGTCTAAGGTAGCTTATGGTTCACAAGATTGAATATAGAAGGAGAATAGCGCTTAATAACCAATCTGTAGTTCTTTTCTTGTTTATCATCTTTTCTACCCTTGTTTGTTTCTTGATCATTAAGGAACGTTTATACTTTGTTTCTAAGATCCGATTCACAACAATCTCTCACTCTAACACTTCATGTAAAATAATTTATGTTTATCTTCATCAAAACTTTAATGTGTATTGTTCAGATTATGTTTATTCAAAATCTAAGCTTGCCACTTTCTATTATGTTCTTCAAAATTTTAATGTATAGCTTTAGATTTTGTTTGTCTAGCATTAGTGTGTCGCTCACGCTTGTCTTTTATTTAAATTTAAGAATTTTTATGGATCATAGTTGGATGAAAGTCGATATAGTTTTGGTGTACGAAAAATGAGTTCTGAATTTTCAAAACATGTTCTCGAATAATAATGGTATACTTTATTTGTTCTTGTGTTGTTTCAAGGAATATCAACAAATTGTCTAAAAGAAATATTCTATCACACATGATGTGATGGAATATGTCAAATTATACAATACACGGACATGGTATGGAGAAGGTAACAATCGAAAATGAGATGACACAAATGGATGAAGATGATGAAGATATGGATGATCAACTAGAATATATATTTGATATGGGAGAATTGTCTTATAAAAGGCCATATTTATGATAATTTATAACGCCAAAGATGCTCCCTTTTATAAAGAGTGCACCCATTTACACGATTGTGTGTTGTTAAAATTGTTTATTCGAAGGGAAAAATTGGGTCACATAAAAGTTTGATAAAATTGCTTGATTTGTTGAAACAAATGCTACTAGAAGATAAAATTGTCGATCGTTGTTATGAGGCTAAGAAGAAGAAATTGTGTCCAATGGGTTTGGAGTATGTCAAATACAGCTCAAATGATCGTGATATTCAATAGGAAAAGTATGATATTTTGGATAAATCCTGAATGGGTGAGTCGCCTAGAAGTTGAAGAGTAATAATGGTGATGACAATAATCACAATTGTAAGTTTAAGAGGTAACCTAAGAGGGGTGAATTAGGGTGTTTTAAGATTTTATCCGCTTAATGAAAACTTGTACTAATTTTTTCGGGTTCGTATATGAAGTTTTAAACAAGTGTTTCTTTCCTTTGGTTATGGTGAGATGAAAGCAATAAAAGTAAAGGTAAAGAACACAAAGATATATCCTGTTCCCCTCACAATCCCCGAGTACCCATTCTTTCCAACACGAAAGAGATTTCACTATAGTCGGTAATTATCAGACAAATTTATTCACACCAAAAGTGAAGTTACTATCTAACCTATAGGAGACCAAAGGTTCTTAAAACCTTTAAGATCTAATAACACTATGTGCAAGAAGAACAATCCTCTTCAATGCACAACTTGTTTCCAATAACTCGACAACAAGAATACAACTAGTATATTTGAATTTATAGGGATTTGAAGTTTGTAGTAAACTATATCAATCTTGGATTGATCTTCCTCAAGCAAATAAACAATTCTCAACATGATTATAAGTGTTCACAATGCATATATGAAACTTGTAATGATTGAAAATGTAATGCATGTTTACAAAATTATGACTTTGTATGAACACTTGAAAGTTTGCAAGAGAATATGAAAATGAATAATGAAAATTGTTAGTTGAAGAAGGTTATTGAATTTGAAAATTCAAGCAATATTTATATCGCCCCAAATGCCTTTCATTCATGCCATTTTGTATGAAAGGTGAAACTCAACCATGAATGAAAGCCATTTTGAAAAGGTTCAAAAACTAAAATAAAAGTCAGAGCTACTGGGAACCTGCCGCACTGTGTAACCCTTGCCCAGTGAACGCAGTGGCAAAATATTTGTAATTCCACGCAGGAACCGGCTCCCATGTAGGACTAACCCGCCCCGGTACAAAACCGGCGGCTGCTTGAAAAGCTTGGAACCCGTTCCCCATTGGGACTAAACCGTTCTGAAAGTTTATTTTCAAAAAACTTTTGAAAAAATATTTCAAACATAATTTTCTTTTGTTAAACATATGGTATATGTATATGATTATGAATGCATTTGTGAACATCTATATTCAAGTTGAAGAATTATTTATACCTTTAGATATTGTTTCTTTAAAAATTCTTCTTTAATCTTCAAGACTTTTCCATTCTTTTGTAATGATCATTTGTTTTAGAAGATGTCACATCAAAACTAATATTTGGAGAGGCTTGATTTCACATTCTCCCTTTGATGTAATGAACCCACCGAAAGTCAAGTGCTTTTAATATGTAGAGCAAATGATAAGTGTCTTATGTGAATGCTCTCCCATCTTTGATAACCCCTGACCAAATCTCTCCCTTGATTTAAGATAATTTTACATCTTTGGGGCTCGCAATAGTTAGAGACAAGCATACACATACACATATATATATCTCCCCTTTGTCATTATCAAAAGGATGGGAAAAGACTAACAAAGTATATAATGAAATTTTGAAAAATAAAACAACTTATACTAATGATTTGTACCTCATGTAAGAGACTTTTGTCATAAAGTTGTCTTTCTAGAAGATTATGTTTAGTCCTTCATCATAAAAGAACATCTTCAATGGATGTGACAAATGCAAGTGTTCCAACTTTGACCATGCCAAGAAATCTTCTTTAAGGTATTCCAAAATGTGAGATAACACTTGGCCTTTAAGACTAGATTTAAAGTTAAAATAAAATTAAGTCACCCATCAAATACTTAGAGTCACCACTCATCAAGATACCAAAAGTTCAGTGGTCTCCAAGCAAACCTACAAAACAATTAAGTTTGACGGTATTCCAATGTGCTTTGGGTCCATCATAGTTAGTTCCTTTCTTGACCCACACATAATGCCCACTTGAACACTAAAGTTTCTTATATAGCAAGCATTAGGTGCGCCCTTTCATACCACAATAGAAACAAGTAGGTTCAAATGACTTATATTCAGGGTGATGTTTTATTCTTAACAACTCTTTCATTTTAGGATAATGATGAACTACTTTAGGCTTATTCACTTTCTCTTGAATTGGTTGGTTATTAGCCTTAACAAAGATAGTTTTGTTGGGACTTGGTTGAGAAAAATTTTGAAAACCAAGTCCACTTTTATCTTTAGGGTATCTTTGAAAAGAACCTTTTCCAATCCAACTTGTCCTTTTCATACCTTTCTAAGACTCCTTTTAATTGAACAATTGGAAAGAAAGTGATTCACAATTATTGCATACAAAATTGCTTTTGATCACTAATCATCTTTTCTTTTCATCTTTATGTTCTTTCTCAATAGTTTTAACGTTTTCTTCTAAAGATGAAATTAATTTCTTTTTGAGATGAAATAGTTTTATATAGAATTTTGCATTCATTTAATAGTTCATCTATAGCACCTTTGTGCATCATTATCATAAAGAGTGTTATCATTACTAACCTCGCCTCTTCTTCATCTTGGGAGTTGGTGTTGCTATAAATGCAAGATTTGCATGTTCTTTATCGATGATGAACTTATCTCATTATCATCCCATGCTATATATGCTTTCCGGCTTTTTGTCCTCTTTCCTTTGAAATGTTTATTCTTCCTTTCAAGTGTAGGCATTCACTTTGACATGACCTTTTCTCCACATTCAAAACATTTAATTTTCCTTGATGGTACTTCCATTTTAGTGATCTCTTTTTCTTTTCTTTTCTTAGAAATTTTTCAAACTTCTCGATAAAGGCTTCATCTTCACTACTTGTGGATTCATCCTCTCGATTGGTAGCATGATATTTGATCCTTGTCTTTAAAGCAATGTCTTTGAATCTCTTACTTGGATTTCATGTTTTCAAGTCTTCCAAGTCTGCTTCATATTCTTGAAGCTTCCAATAATGTTGCTAAGTCATAGTTGCGGCTTTCTTCTGATATTGTTGCCACTTTTTGGTTGCCATTCCTAGTCAAGGACCCAAGCACTTTAAGATTTAATTCATCGTTAGTTAAAGTCTTACCGAGTGTCCTTCAAAATGGTTTGTCAAGTGAACGAATCTCTTTGCAAGTCAAGGATGGATTCTCCTGGCAGCATTCGAATAATTCATATTCTTGACTCAAAGGTTAATCTAGACCTTTGACTGGCGGTTCCTTCATGAGTTTCTACAAGAGTATCCCAAATTCTTCATTGTCTGATACATGCCGATATTCGAAAAATTCATCCATAATCGAGAGCACTTTCAAGGATGTTGATTGCCTTTTGTCAAAAGAGAACTTTTTCTTGTCATCGCTATCCCATGATGCTTTAGCTTAGATGACCCAACACCATTGACAACATACCCGGAGTGAATGGACCATTCTCTCAAAGATTCCAAATTTCTTCCTTGTGCTTCAAGATGAGCCTCATGCTAATTTTCCAAAATCAAAGTATTCTCCACAAAACAATGGAAGCTTGTTGTTGCTACCACCATCTTTGAAACCGATTTGATTTCATGGAAGCCATTCGATCTTTAGGAACAAGTTACCTATAATCTTGCTTCGATACCAAATGTAAGTTTAAGAGGCACCTAAGAGGGGTGAATTAGGTGTTTTAAGATTTTATCCGTTTAATGAAAACTTGTACTAATTTTTCGGTTTGGTATGAAGTTTAAAGTGTTTCTTTTCCTTTTGTTATGGTGAGACTAAGCAATAAAAGGTAGAAAGGTAAAGAACACAAATATATATCCTCGGTTCCCTCACAATCCGAGAGTACTCCCATCCCTTCCAACACGAAGAGATTTCACTATAGTCAATTATCATGTACCTTATTCACACCAAAGGTGAATTACTATCAACCTAACCTATAGGAGACCAAAGGTTCAAAACCTTTAAGATCTAACAACACTATGCAAGAAGAATCCTCTTCAATGCACAACTTGTTTCAAATAACTCGGACAACAAGAATACAACTAGTATATTTGAATTTATAGGAGATTTGAAGTTTGAGTAAACTATATCAATCTTGGATTGATCTTCCTCTGCCAACAAACAAACAACACATTTATTATAAGTGTTCACAATGCATATGAAACTTGTAATGATTGAAATAATGCAAGTTTCACAAAATTATGACTTTGTATGAACACTTGAAAGTTTGCAAGAGAATATGAAAATGAATAATGAAAATTTAGTTGAATAGGTTATTTGAATTTGAAAATTCAGCAATATTTATATCGCCCAAATGCCCTTTTCATTCATGCCATTTTGTATGAGTATGCAACTCAACCCATGAATGAAATTTTGAAAGGTTCAAAACTAAAATAAAAGTGTGATAGCTCATGGAACCGTCTGCATCATGCAACCCGTTCCTAGTGAACGTTATGGCAAAATATTTGTGACCACGCAGAACCTGCCCCATGTAGGACCAACCCTCTGCCCCAAACCTGGTTTGCTAAAAGCTTGGAACCTGCTCCCATGTGGGACGCAAACCGTTCCCCGAAGTTTATTTTCAAAAACTTTTGAAAATATTTCAAACATAATTTTTTCTTTTGTTAAACATATGGTATATGTATATGATTATGAATGCATTTGTGAACATCTATATTCAAGTTGAAGAATTATTATACCTTTAGATATTGTTGATTTTTTAAAATTCTTCTTTTAATCTTCAAGACTTTTCCATTCTTTTGTAATGATCATTTGCTTCTAGAAGATGTCGCCATCAAACTAATATTTGAGAGGCTTGATTTCACAACAATATTAGTAGTTTTATGGTACTTCTGCCAATAATTCAAAGGTTCAAGAGACATTTGTTAATATAAATGATGCAAAGAATATAAGATGGTACTCGCAGACAAAGACAATACGATGGAAACATTCGCCATGTAGTCGATTCTTTGCAATGGTAGAAAATTGATTAATTGTTTCGTGATTTTGGCCTTGAACCAAGAAACCTTAAGTCAGCTCGCTACATATGGAATGAACCCTTTTGGTACATGAGTACTAACCATTATTCGAGCATGTTCTTTTCATGATTTACAACCCATCTCCTTGATCGAGCATGAAGCACATGTATATGATGATAAGTATGATGATTAGACCAAGACAACTGGAACCAAAATAGATGTTTATCTAAGTCCATTAATTGATGACTTAAACTTTGTGGGATGAATGGGTTAATGTTGCTGATGTGGATATTCCAAAGTTGAATAGTTTAAGTTGTGTGCAAATGTTGTTTTCACGATCTCACATTTTCATGCATATGGAAATTTCATCGATATGGTGTCAAAGAGGACAAAGTGTGTCCTATATGTGAACTCTAACACCCGCCACCAATTTTAGTTTGGAAAAGATCGCTTACCTTGGGTATCCATCATTTCTAAAACCCAACCATCCTTATTGTAGAATTCAAAGGCTTTTTATCAGAAAGTCGGAGTACATGTGTGCTCCTAAACCTTTAATTGAGATTAAGTTTATCAACGACACAGAACACCTTAATGTTTTTTTTGAAAGAATAATGACGGTCCCGCTTGAGAGAAATATTTGGAAAAAGAGATTGATTTTCTTTTGAGCATCCATACCGGTGTAGTCTTGATGTAATACATTGCCTTTGATGTGATGCATATGGAGAAAATATTTATGATAGTTTGATTGAACACTTCTAAACATTCCACCAAGACTAAAGATAGTAAGACTTCTCATTTAGATATGTGGCGGTAGGTATTTGAAAACAATTGCCCTCGAAGATAGAGGGAAAATATCTTATTTTCCTCCGTATATCATAATTCTATCTAAAAAGGAGAAGAAAAGTTTTTGAGAGTTTTTGCAAGATATCAAAGTTTCCAAATGTTACTCTTAGAACATCGTGAAAACATATCAATGAAAGATCTCAAGTTAATTGGCTTAAAATCATGATTGTCATGTCTTGATGCAATAACTTATACCGAAGACTACGGGGCATCCTTCCAAAAAATGTAAAGAATCTATGACCAGATTGTGCTTATTCTTCAATGCTATATGTAATAAATTTCATGATTTCAAAAATTAGATGAATTAGAAGAAGAGGCTGCAATAATATGTCAATTAGAGATGTATTTTGCTCCATCATTTTTGACATTATAGTTCACTTACTTGTTCATCTAGTCAAAGAAATCGGATTTTATGATTCACTTTATTTAATATGGATGTATCATATAGTAGTGATATATAAGATATTTAAAGGATATATCGAAGAATCACCGACCGAAGCTTCGATCAAGTGAAAGGTGTAACACCCTATTTCCCCATCAATTAAATAAAAATCGTAGTAAATTATTTTTAAATCAAACATCAAGATAGGATGTCACATTATTCATACATCAAACATGCTCAAGAAACGTAGATACACACCGTTATACCCCAAAATTTTCCTCCTACTTCTCAAGACATTTCATGTCCATCCTCAAGGATTTCACAAGGGTCGACTGCATAAACCCTCCTGCTAATCAACTCAACCAAAGGTCAGCTGTCCTCAAATCCAGTTGAGCCTCCAACACTTCAAAGCCATCATGCCTCATCATATACTTCAAAGGATCTCCATGAAAGTTTCTAAGCTCATATGTTGTTTCCTCAAACAATTGCTCAGATGGTTGAAAATCAATTGTATTGGACAAAAAGTCAACTGTGGTCAACATACACCAAACTTCATAATTTTTGTCAACATCAATATTTTGAAGTGATATTCATCATTTGATCAAGGGTTGATCATGATTCATCAAGAAAATCAAGAATTGATCAAAAGTCAAAGTTTCTAAGGCATAACTTTTACATACTTTCTCGTAAAGTTTTCCACCACAACTCATTTTGAAGAGAATTTAATTTCTACAACTTCATGTCTCACAAGTCGTAAAATGCTTTATTTGGAAGTTATGGATCAAAACATTACGTGTCCTTTTCAAAGTCAACAAAAGTCATCGCTTTGTAAAACATGTTCTTGAGCATGGAAACTTCAATTGAGATGAAACCAAAGAGGTTGTTTAGAGGACATCTTGAGATTTCTAAAGTCAAGAACATCCAAAATGTTAAAATTGAGCAAGATATACCTTGCACAAGTTGAGAATTTTTGAAGAGGTGCACAACGAGAAATACTTGACAAATGCAAGTGTTTTCCAAATGGCTTATAATTTTATGATCCAAACTAGATCTTAACATTATACATGGCCTCTACACCTTGCCATGCCTCCTTTCTAATTTATTTAATTTATTTTGAATTTAAAGCATTTAATTCAATTTTAAATTAAATAAAATAAAAGCAAGGTATAAGACAAGTGGGCTTGATTTCTATCTATCTTAAGGACCAAGGAAGCCCAAAATACATGCCAAATTGCAAGATACTATAAGGAAGGAAAATCCAATTTTGGAAAGATTTGATGAAAATTTACAAGGAAATATTTTGCATTCAAAGCAATATATTTTTCATTCTTTTGATCAAATTCATGCTCTATAAATACATGACACATCCACAAGAATGATTTACCTAATTCCTTGCCTCATGAGCCAACCCTAAAATTCACAAAATTCTTACAAAGTTGCAAAATTCAAATCCTTTTTTCCAAATGCCGCTCATTCCAAGCACTCTATTGTGTTCCCGAGGTATCATTGAGTAAGTCAGTGCCAAGAACTATAGCCAACCATGCTCGAATCGTGCTATACATGAACATACATTTACATATCTTTTTGAAATTCATTTTTAATATTCATTGTGTTTTGTATGAAACTAACCATTGCAATGTGTTCTGAGACATTATAGAATGATCCGATGGTTACATGAAGCTTCTAACGATCGGAGCATGATTTGCCATTGTTAGGGAAAATCTGAGAGCTCAAGCTCAAGATAAGGGTTTTTAGGGCAAACCGATACCACCATTGAACTCGCAGGGTCGATTTAGGGGGTAGCCTTGATATCTTGTTTAAATTCTCAATATTTTGCGATTTGAAAAAATCCCCACGTAGAAGATGACCGAGGTCTCGATCCGGTTTTTCTAGTTTCGAGTCAAGAGAAAACTCGTGCATATCATAATCCATTTAACTTAACTCATGGATGATCTCCTAACCTCTGTTAAACTTTACAGCATTAAGTCACTTGTTCCAAAGAGCATGGGTTCGAACCTCGCTTTTTGCCATATTTTTCACCCTATTTTGCTATTTTTCGTGTTCTCCGTAAAGCTTGCCCATAAATCACAATTCTCGGCCTTCATGCCACGCCTAGGCCCCGTATGGACTTATGGGCATCTCCAGCGTAAGCCCAGAAACCCCTGTGTTCTGACATCTCCACGCAAAGAGTCCCCAAGTGTGCACTGACACACGGCCAATAAGGGTCTCTTGAAGCTCCCACTGGGAGAATCCTATCTAGAAGCCTCCCACCTTTTCCTTACTTTTCTCATATTTTCTTTTCTATTTTAATTTCTTTTCAAATAATTTTCTAATGCATTAAAATCACCAAAAGTAATTTTTTTGCATTTAGGGAGAAAATGATTATTTAATTTGACATAAAATTGATATCTTTGCATGCATATTTTAATTAATTGTTAATTAACCATAAAATTGACTTTTAATTTTTTTTCCTCATCAAAACCAATCCAAAAATTCCAAAAATATTTTATCATCTACTTAGGATTACTAACCTAAAACTTTTTCCTAACTCAAAAATCCTTTTTTGACTAACATATTTTCTCTTATGCGAATTTCTTATCTTTTCCGATTATTATGTATCTACTTACGTGTTGTAATAGTTAGGATCTATTTTTCTCGCATTCTTTTTCAATATTATGTAACTCGCATGGATGTAATAGTTTAATTAGGATTTACTTTCCGCACTCTATATTATGTAATCCCAAAGCCATGTAATAGCGTGAGACATTTACCTTCCGCAGCTTTACTTCTTCCAATTTACTTTCCGCACCATATAAACCGCTAATAACTAGGCATATATGGTAAGATAAAACGAATATAGATCACTTCTAATTGCAAGATAAAATATTTGAATTCAACACACTCTCTTCACACATGAACCCCTAGAGTATTCTCTCTGCTTTCGAACAAATGGTCAAGTCCTCGAACGTAGAGGTATTTGTTGCACCCCAAAATTTGCCCTCCTATATCAATATTATCTCGCTTAGGCTTTGTATTCATTTGCATACGCTTCCATGGCCACTCGCCTAGACATTCATTCGCTCATTACATCCGCATCATTACTACATCCGAGGCGATCGGATTTCAAACTCACATCATTTTGTGTTTGAAAGAACCCACGTTGCACATGCGCATTGGTGTCTTTGATTCTTGGGTTTTAGGTCCGACCGGCTTCGAGGTTTGAAGGTGGAGTCAAGAATTATGCTCACAACGGGTTACAATTTTCCTAAAAAGGGCTTGCTTGAAGGTTTGAGTTTCAAGGGTTTTGGATTACGAGATTATCGGCTTTTATATCGCATTTTCAATACACTTCCTCGGTTTCAAGAAGGATGGGAAACCGATTTGTTTGCAAGATGTTATTTTTCACAAATCTTTAAGTTTTCATTCTCACCAGAAGTCCTAGATTGCGTGTTTAATTCATCAACTTACGGGTTTACTTCATGAGTGCCAGAGGGTTCATTTTCCGTGGAATTTTTCCCAAATATATTTCCTCTCATGTTTTTTTATGTTCTACTACCTAATTGTATCTATAACTTGAGTTCTCCATTTAGGGTTCTCAAGGATTTCCTTTTAGATCAACCATAGGAAACAAGTTTCAATTCAAAAGCCAAGTTTCAAACAAACTCATTCAATATTCAAATCTCTTTTCCATCCTTGTCATTCAAGTTTCAAAGTCTTACTCAAATTCAAAATGATATTAAAGGAATACCCGCTTATAAAGTGGAATCAAACTTCCAATTCAACATTCGCTTAACTTTGGTTTGTACAATTGCTACATGAATCATCAAAGTTTACAATGTCAATTTGATATATGTGTTGATTACAAGATTCAAACTTTTGATACAAATTCTTCAAGAATACAAATATAAGCTATGGCTTTGAATTCAAAAATACAAGCAAATTTCTTCTTCTATGTCCAAATCCTATTGTATTCTAATGGAAGTTTTTGTTGCTTTCTTTCTACATTCTTGTTTCTATCTTCAAACCTTGCCTTCTTGTCCAAAGCTTTCCTTTGCCATTCCTCCAAGCTTGCACCATTGCTCACATTCATGAAACAAACAAGGAAACGGTTAGCAAATAAACTGACAACATTAACAAGTATTCAAAATGGTTTTTATCTCACCATCGGGGGGAAATAATCGGGATCAAAGTTATGTTAGAAGTGTTTATCATTCATGTTCAAAACCCACCCTTTTGCAAATCACAACTCATGTTGGTTCACAAAAGGTGGGTTCTAAATCATCATTGCCACCGCAAGTACAATATCACCGCTAGAAATCGTAAAATACATTACAAATTTCTAATGGTGTCGATTGGTTTCCCATCTTATCACTAAGTCCAAGACGCAGAAAACTCAAAGTCGCACTATTGTTTTCTAACCGATGATTAAAAACATAATACCTAAGCCTGCTTTCAATTTCAAAGGCCCCGATCCCAAAACCGATGCTAGAAACCCTAATAGAAACCCTAATAGAGGACATTATAAAAGCAATGAATACACAAGAATCAAAGCTGATCGCTCATTTTCGAAAAACCCTAGCAGAAACACAAAGCCAACCTAAACACAAGAACAAGAAGCACATCATACGAACAAAGAAACCCGTAAACACAAAGCAACCAAGAAATACCAAAACCGTAATAATAACACAAAATCATCATCTCCTAATTATTTCCTTCGTAAAAAGCGAAAATAGCCACGAGAAAGAAGAGAGCGGAAAGGTATTACCTTTAGCCGAGAAGAGAGGAGGTTATGACCTAACGTGTCGCCATCCTTCTCCCTTCCTCGCCTCCGCTTTTTTTTTTTTGCATTTTCAACATCGATATTGTCATCATCATTGTTTAGAGCTAGGTTTTCCTTCCTTTGCCATGTCGAAATCAGAACGCAAAACCGAACGGTTACACAAAAACAACATGCAAATGATGTAAACAGAGCGAATCGGACGAGAGAGATGAGAGATCGCGGTGAGATCGCTAGTGACGCTGAGTCCGACGACGGGCGAACCGAGCTGAATAAAGGAGAGAACGAGAATCTGAGACGAGGTCGTGAGACGATGAGCTCAACAGAGTGAGAGACTCGATTTGAGCTAAATCATGGTGAGGATCGCGAACCGTAGAGAGCGATCGAGAGAGCAGCTGCTAGGTTCTTGAGTGAAGATGAAACCGAGATATATCGTTCTTTTGAGAGAAATCAACTTATTTCCATTCCTCTTTAGTTGTTTTATATTTAAGTTTTGAGTTTAGTTTTAATTTTTATATATTTAAGTTTGTTTGATATAAATAGCTTCAGTAAAAAATAATTTACTCTAAAAAATAATTTCTGTTTTATTTCATTAAACCTGATTATCTTTTTTTTTATTATTATTGTATAAACTGTTTCGGTCAAACAAAATATATTAGTTCTTTTTAATGTTTTTTTTATTTATTTTACTTTTATAATTTAAGTTTAACATTAATGTAAAAATTAATTAGATTTAGTCATATTAATTTGAAATCATAATAAAATGAGTTTAGCATAGCATTAGTTGTAGGATTGTTTGGTCTTGGTAGTTAGTTGTGTGGTGACACTTGTCACCACCGCTTGGTCTATTCAAAACCGTGTATATATCTATGGTATCCATTTTGCTCCCCATGCTTTAGCCACCAGATCTGCCAGAGTCCGATCCGACGATCCGTAATGGAGGACCACAAGATGCTTTCATGGAGCCGCCACACAAGATCCAAAGAAATTGGTTTTGGGTGGGCTGGGCCACGTCTTGCACCCCTGCATTTAAAGCTTCAATTAGGCCCATTCCTAAACTTTCTTTTAAATTCAATATTATGCATGTTTTTTTTTTATATATAATGATGTATTAAATAATATTTGGTATGGTAGTTTTTATTTGTTGAATCACCAATTAAATTGTTAATTGATTTTTCATCAAGTAAAAATATCTATACTAATAATTATTTAAATTCGTTTGTATTGTGTGTTAATTTATTTTCTTTCATTATCCGCTTGTTTGTTTATTACGCGATTGTACACTCCGCCTCACATTAATATAAAACAACAACGCCCGCCTCTCTCTTATTTTGGTTACCCACACCAAATTCTCTAAGGGTTCATGGTTGGGATGGGCACGCCATCCTCACGAGGTTAATTAGGCCCTCTGCCTTGATTAATCATAACCCAAAAACAATTGGTCCATATACCAATCACCATGCACCGTGGTCTCATGGTTGGGGATAGAGCACCTATCCTCACGAGGTTAATCAAGTCCATATACGTGGTTAATCATAACCCGAAATATCATTTCTACGCCCAACGCCGCAATTTTCAACACACTTTCAAATCAAAAATAGTGTTATGGTACTTAATTAAATTGTAAGAGGTTCGCCAACGATTTAATTAAAATGTAAAGTATTTGGGCCATTAGAGGGAAACCCATGACTTGAATACTTTATTCCATACACTTGACATTTAAAACACTTTCATATTAAATTAATTAATTGAATTTGTTTTCTTTAAATCAATTTTTCTACAAAACAAAAAACATAGTGTTATGGTACTTAATTAAATTGTTAGAGGTTCGCCCAACGATTTAATTAAAATGTAAAGTATTTGGGCCATTGAGGGTAAACCCAATGACTTAAATACTTTATTCCATAACACTTAATAAAAAGTGAACTTTGTTTCACCTCACTCTTTTCATAATAAAGATTTTGGATGAGAGAAGATCGGTTGACCTCAATCACCAATCTCGAGTATCGAATCGTTAAAGGATATCCCGACGTTTTGGTACTTGTCATCCACAACTAAAATCAATTCAACCCATTCAAATCCTTTTTCGCTCATATGCGATTATCAAAAATCAAAAACATTTCAATTAAAATCAACACAATCAATCCAAGACATTTTCAACAAGAACTACGGAGTTTTGACTTTCCCATTGCACGAGGGAATACGTAGGCACGCGGTTTCGAAACCGTGTCAAACTCAAAATAATAACAAACAAATCCATTTTCTTTTTATTTATTCATGACTTAGAAATTAGCGATTACACACACACACAAACACATTTCGAACTAAATGGGTCCCATCGAGTACGATGGACGTGAGGTGCTAATACCTTTCATGTAACCGATTCTAATCCATCCTTTTGGTCTTGTAGACCGCCTTATCCGATTTTTGTGGGTTTTATCTATATTTCCTGCTCTTTCTAGAACAAATAAAATTAGGTGGCGATTTCATTGTTTTTTTGAAAATTCATTTTAAATGATTTTTGAAAATCGAGTTGTTTAGCTTGCGACTTCACGGGATGAATTTTAAACTTTTTTTGACTAAGCGAGTCAACCCTAGTTTAGTTCTTCGTGATGTTTGTGTGTTTGTTTATCGCTTTCTTCTTTAAGCTTATCTATTGTTTATTTGCTTATTTTCCTCTATGCTTTATATATTAACTGTTGATATATTATTGTGATGGGAATTCATGGGCATTGTTACATAGATAAGCCCACTACCTGTGCTTCTAGGTCACCTTTTAGGAATAGAGGGGTTGCGAGCCTAGGTCCACTTGACTCCATTGTCTGTTGGCCTGCCAAGGCTCCGGCTTAGAGTTGGTTGTTTTAAGGAGGTTGTGGTCTGCTAGCGCAGACATCAATCTTTGGACAAATGACCTATAACTCTAAGTTTGTTCATGTTGTCCTAACCAAGACAAAACGCCAAATGTTGGATTTAGAGCATCCTCAGAGTCGCTTGGTATACTTTTACAAATACTATCGCCACGTAGGCCTCTCGATGATAGTGTTTGTAAAAGGATCCGAGACCCAAGAAACATTTAGCCAAAACATAAGATTAGCCTTACCCGGGAATTGTTGGGTAGACGTCGAAACCTTGACCGCCGATCCTATGAACCGCTCTATTTAATTTGCAACATGCATTGCATACATTTGCACAAAACCATTTAGCATATAACTTTTATTTTCGTGGAACCTTATAGATTTTGTTGGTGCAAGAAGCGTAAAGGAAGAATGAATCCAATCGTGAAGATCGCTCCATGTCTCAAATTCAAAGAATCAAGTCAGCCGATAACTCAAAGTGAAAGAATTCACTGTCAAGAGAGCTTATTTTGGGAAAAGGTTTGGGAACATCCTAGATCTTTTGACTACCAATGTGGACATGGAAGCTTTGATTGCCTCGCAAAGTACTATGATCCTCCTCTTCGATGCTTCACATTCCAAGACTTTCACTGCTCCTACAATTGAGAGTTCGAGAGAATCCTTAATTGGCCTTTGAAGGACGACGCCCTTCCTCAACATAGGCAAGAATTGGATAAGGCTAAGGTAGCTGCCGCCTTTGTTTCTTCCCGTAAGGGAGGTGGCACCTTGATTACGCATAAAGGTATTCTTAGGCAAAACTTGGAAGATAAGTTGTTAAGTTTGAGTGTTCAAGACGATCATCGACTTTCACCCATACTTGCTTTGCTCATCTGGGGTGGTTCTGTTTCCAACTAATGAAATTGGTTACTTGAGTCTGCCTCGCTATTGGTATATTCATGTCAAAGAACCCGTTCTCGACCTGTATCGATGTTCTTACCATCTCCATGAGAGAAATCAAAAGCGAGGGTGATTCGTGTTGTTCTCCACCACCGTATTTATGGTTGACTTCTCATATTCCTCGAGTGGACCGTGGAGAAGATCCCGAGAAATTTATCTTGGTCTCAAAATTGGCTTCACTAATGTTTATGGTGTCAGTGGCATTCTGTGTCGGGATTCGCTGATGTTATCACCACCGTGGTGGATATTCTAATGTTCCTCCGATTGGCCTATGGGTTGCATCAATTATAACCCAAGACTCATGAAGACAATTGGGTATCCAATGGAGAATGAACCAAGGCTCGAGCACTTGGAAAGCTTCATTGTGCACGAACTTGGTAAAAAGGACCGAACGGTATCAAGATCCAAGAGCTTGGGGTCAAATCCATAGGGAAAGCCGAGAGTTAATCAAGAGGGCGGAATTGATGGAAGATCTTATCGCCAAGTGGGATAGAGGAGTCCAAGAAATCAAGTCGCTTTGTGGAGGTACCTTTGATCATCCCGAACCAGAATCACTCATGTGCCAATAGAGGAGAATATGAGGCTTCAGAAATTATCATAAAGATGGAGGAGGAAAGATTGAGCTACAAAGCTCTAATTCTCGTGATTTTTCTCGTGAGCTGAAAATTTGGAGGCTAACCTCAAGGAGGTGAAAGAAGAATTAGAGGGAAGAAGACAGAAAAGGATGAAGAGCTCCCTGAGATGTTCAAAACTTGAGGAGTGCCGGGCAAGGGACCTCCGTCGACAATCAAGACTACTCAAGAACAAAGGAGCCAGCTTATCTAGATGAAGAAAATGAAGAAAAGAGAGCATTGAAAGCACGCTCAAGCCAAGATTTCAAAATTAGAAGCTTCTCTAGCACGAACCAATAAAATGCTAGAAAATGAGGTAATCATAAAGAAGAAATCGATCGCCGAGAATTGGAAGCAATTGAATTAGTAAAAATTCAAGAGTCGAACATTGCGGGGAAGAAAGAGATAGCAATAGGGATGCTTACGAAGGCCTTTAGAGCAATGCCAAGGTTGGATTGATGAGATCCAAAGTCGAATCGTCTGTTAGATGAAAAGGATGAACTAGTGTCCTTTCTAGAAGAATGTAATGGGCATTTCTATTGGAAGTACAAAGAAATGGTTGACATGTGTAACTGCTTGATTGTCGACGCACTGAGGCTCAGTCGGCCCTAGAAGACCCTCAAGGCAACCCGATACCTCCCGCTGTGAGTGATTTCTCTTCCTCTCACAAGAGGTGGTGAATGTGTTCAAGGCGGAAGCTAGAGATTCAAGCCTCGCCGGACAAAGCATTTCTAGTTTTTAGCCACTTATCTTATTTGAATATTTGAATCTAATTATTAATGTAATGATTTAAATTCCAAGATTTAATCTTATTGCTCTGCTTTGAGCTTGAATTGTAGTAGTCACAACTAACACTTTGAGTTTCTATGAGATTTCGAATTACGCTTTAATCGCTTTTTTCTCTAATGTTTATTGTTAACTAACGAGTCTTCAAAGAGTCCCCGAAAATAAAATGTACAAAAATATCATGGGCTTGCATACATACTCCCATAACATATCATACATGGTGGTATGAGATCACCATCTTACTGCTGTTGATTTTCTTCTCCATGCACGAGACTACTGTGTTTCGCTGCTCATCGCTACCCGACAAGAAGTAACTTCAAGAAATTGATGGAGAAGATGGAAGCCGACATGGCTGCCCTGGGACAAGAATGGATACTCAGATAGGGAAATTGATGGAGATAATCAAAACATGGCTCGCAACAAGAGGAGTTGAGAGCTCGTCAGGAGGCTCACCGCAGCCACTCATCGAGGAAGCCATGTTCCTCCCTCATGGGAATGCTTTGTCCTGAATTAGCTTGAGGTCAACACCGGGTTCAGGATCTTACCGAGAATCAAGTCGCCAAATGAATCACGCTGTAGTTCCTCCTCCGCCTACTCCCACACATCGCCAAAGTGTAGCTCGGGTGGATTCTCCACCAGTGTAGGACTATTCGATTCCTCGCTCCCAAGATCGAGGAGGATAATTTGAGGATTGGTTTTCCAATGTGGAAGAGCCGACCAAGCCGATCGAAGTCAAGATGCTCGAGGAGCGCATGCAAGCCTTTGAGAATCGTGGATGTTTTGGGGTTCGACATGTCCAACTTGGGTTTGGTCAAGGAGTGAAGATTCCTCCAAAATTCAAAATCCCGCAGCTTTCAAAGTACAAGGGCAACTCTTGTCCTAAAACTCATTCGAGGTATTACTATAGGAGGATGTCTCGCTACACGAAGGATGAGAAGCTCTTGATGCATTTTTTCAAGATGCTTGACCGATGGGCCATTGGATTGGTATACGGCCTTGATAGCTCCCTGTGTAACTGGAGAGAGTTGGTTGTAGCTTTTGTTCAACACTATGGCTTTAACACCGATATGGCACCCACGAGGACCCGCTTGCACAACCTAGCTCGTAAGAAAACCGAATCTTTCAGGAGTACGCGCAAAGGTGGCGCGAGGTAGTCAAAAGTTCAACCCCCATGGTGGAACGAGATGGTGGAAATGTTTACCAAGCACACTAGATGGGTCAGACTATGCCTCTTGCAACCGACCAAGACTTTCACGACATGGTGATGTTTGGAGAAAGAGTTGAGACGGGATCAAGTTAGGAAAGATCCAAGATGTTGGTACCGACAAGAATCAAGTTGGTGGCACCAAAAAGGCTTTTGGTGGTTACCGAAGAAGAAGGAAGGTGAGTCAAGCTTAATCGTATGAGCCAAGAGGGAAAGAGAAGCGCCAGAATTCAATCGCCAAGTCAAGAATTATTCCCGCTAGTATTCCAAAACAAGATGTTGCTCCAAGACAATACCACCAAGACCCATGAAGAAGTTTGACCTTTGCCAATGTCTTATGCAGATATTCGCCCATTTGCAAAGTCTGAATATGATTGAATCAAGGCCATCTAAAGATTGACCCCGATAACCCGTCAAGTATTTCAATGCGAATGCTCACGCTCTATCATTCTAATGCTCCCGGCATTCCATTGAGAATTGCTATGCTTTCAAGTACAAGGTGAATTTACTAGACACCGAGGCAATCAACTTTGACCTCCTCCCACTCCTAATGTCATTCAAAGACCCTTTACCTCCTCATGGTGGAAATGTCATAATGCAATTTATAAGATGGAAGTCCGAACTCGATAATGGATGTTAGTGGTTCGACCACCCATTGTGGTGGATAAAGAAGCAATTATTGTTGAAGGGGATTTTGGTGTGTTGATGGTTGTAAACAATGTTTAATTCAAGTTGAAGGTTGTGATAAGTTAAGAGACGAGATTCAGCCATTCGACATCAAGGGACTCTTCGCCGCCCGTAAAGAACCCGATATGAAGAATGTTAGAGATGAGTTGACGTGGTTTCTATCCTCGCCACTTCTAGAAGGATTCTCACAATCCCCGTGCCGACTAAGAAACCTTCTATGATCATTACTTGCGGCCCAGCCCCTACACTAGCGAAAGGCCATCCCGTGGAATTATGGGTCCGAGTGCTACCGTGACGGCAAGAAATTGAACATGGAGACCTCTCAAGGAGGAAAGTCCGATGAAAGAAGATTGAAGATTTGAGTTCGCAGGCATGACATTGCAAGAAAGCGGATTACCCGGTGACGAATCTTCTCTCCACCCAATCTAGTTGAGAAAATCCTCAAGCTTTGGCCAAGGCTAAAGCAAAAGGAAAGGAGTCATGATTGGGGTGAGTCAACACCAAAGATTTCGTAACTCGCTCGAGCCCCGAGTTGACCAAAGATGTTGAAGAACCGATGAGGTATATAAGGAAGAGCGATTACAAGATAATCCACTCGCCGACGCCCGCCAAGATTTCTATCTTAGCTCGCTGAGGATTCCAACCTCAACGCAACGCCTCGATGCGCCTGTTGGAACGCTTCGCTCCCCAAGAAATCTTTGCTAACCAATTTGAGGCATGTGAACAAGATTTCGGCAAGTAATGGTCTCGGTTTTATCGACTTGATTTACCTCCCGAGGGAAGGAAGCATAACAAAGCGCTACACGCTTCGTGGAAATAGCGAGAACTACTTTGTCCTGTGCAGTTGACACGGATCATCCCTCAATGTTCTTCCAAAGTCTACCTCTTGAAGTTGGATGATGAAGGGGTCAGCCGAGACCCGTTGATTTGATAGTTAAGGCGCTTGATGGGTCAAGAGATCGTGTTCGCGAGGTGGACCTGCCTATTAAGGTGGGCCCGCAGTTTTTGACGCAACTTTTTTCGTCATGGATATTAATCCCTCCCATCGTTGTTTGCTTGACGCCTCGATTCATGGGCTGGTGCCGTGACATCCACCTTGCACCAAAAGTTGAAGTTCTTAATCAATGGAAAGGTGGTCACCATTTATGGTGAAGAAGATTATGTCGTCACCATTTGAGCAACTTTGTGTTGAAATTGAAGGAGAGATCCACGAAACTCCATGCCAAGCTTTTGAGGCAGATCACGATAAGATCCCTTTCCAAAAGGTGAAGTCTCCATGGCATCCTACAAGGTGCTCAGCTATTGTCAAGTCAGACATCCAAGGGTGGGAAGAGTGCTAGAACTTCCTACCCATCGGATAAGAGGGGCTTGGGTTTTGCTCCTGAAGGTCTCCGCCTCCACCCCAGTGTAAAGGTGTCTCCTCCGCCAAGTTTGTCAAAGGTGGAATCCAGATTGAAGATGTTGATGCCGTTGATGGTGAAGCGGATGGTGACTATGATGTGGACAAGTGGATCTACCCAACTGTTCCAGGACGTGAGCTTTCAAATTGGTTCGTTGAAGATGTTGCTGTGGTTACCCGTTTTGAAGAGTAATTTTCTGTTTTTATGTCATGCCATAATTCCTACGTTATGCCCAAGACATAGTGATCATGCTGTAGGGCCACCATGTTTTTAACTTTCAAGTTTATCATTAATGAAGGACGTCCTTTTTGCATTCAAATTTTTCTCTCTTTGTTTTTTTCTTCACTTATTTCTTTTAAAGGTGACAATATCAAATTTTACTTTCTTTTTATACAAACCTTTTGTCTTTTCTTTTTATTAAAAAAAAAACTTAATTAAAAAATAATAATAAAAATAAAATTACCACGCAGACGCGGTCCTTCGACGGACCGGATTTTGTCGACGATGATTCCCTGTGGCTCATTATGAATTCGACGAACCGATTTATCAAGTCAAGAGGAAGTCAAGAGGACTATGAATTACCTCAAGAATTAGCCGTGATGTCGAGGCAAGAAGAAAAGGTCATCTAGCCGCACCAAGAGGCTCTAGAAGTGATCAATCTAGGAACCGAGGATGCTCGAAAGCGAGGTCAAGATCGGGGCATTGAAGATGGAGTTAAGCAAAAGCTTGTCGAAATGCTACATGAGTACGTGACATCTTTGCTTGGTCTTATGAAGATATGCCCTGTTAGATAATCGACATCGCTATGCACGAGTTGCCTCAAAGAAGGATGCCCACCGGTAGCGTAAGCTTTAACACATCCGTAAATGTCAAGGAAAATCAAAGAAGAGGTTCGTAAGGTATGGAAGCAGTGTTTCCTAAAGGTTGTTTCTTATCCCCATGGGTTGCAAACATCGTATCAAGCATCAAGAAAGACGGAAGGTAAGGATGTGCTGACTAGGGATTTGAATAGAGCTAGCCCTAAGGATGACTTCCTCTCCCGCACATCGACATTTTGGTCGATAACACCGCCGAGCTAAAGTATTCTCCTTCATGGATGGTTTCTCCGCTACAACCGATTAGGATGGCGCCCAATGATATGGAGAAAACTACTTTCATTACACCGGGGAACTTTCTCTACAAAGTGATGCCTTCGTTTGAAGAACGCAGGGCAACATATCGCAGCTATGGTTACTTCCTTCATGATATGATGCATAAAGAGATTGAAGTCTACGTGATGATATGATTGCCAAGTCCCAAATGTAAGAAGAACACCGTTCACTTGTTGAAATTGTTCGAAAGGTCGAGAAAGTTCAGCCGAGGTTGAACCCAAGTAAGTGCACCTTTGGGGTGAGATCAGGAAACTTTAGGCTTTATTGTGAGCGAGAAAGGGATCGAGGTGGACCCCGCAAAGATAAAAGCGATACAAGAGATGCCAGAGCCAAGGATGTAAAAGGAAGTGCGAGGTTTCGGGAAGACTAAATTACATCGCTAGGTTCATTTCTCATCTCACGCCTACCGTGAGCCCATTTTCGTCAAGTAAGAAAGAATCCAACGACTGTGTGGAACGACGATTGTCAGCAAAGATTCGACAAAGATAAGGAGGTACCTACAAGAGCCTCCAATTCCCTCACCCCTGGAAGGTAGACCTGATTATGTACTTGACCGTGTTGAGAATTCCATGGGCAGGTTCTGGTCAACATGATGAGACGGCGTAAAAGAGCACGCCATATACTATTTGAGCAAGAAGTTCACGTAACGCGAATCGAGGTATTCATTATTGGAGAAGACTTGTTGTGCGCTGCATGGGCGCAAAACGACTCAGACAAGACATGTTGACTCACACTACTTTCTTGATCTCCAAATGGACCCGATAAAGTATATCTTGAGAAGCCACCACAGAAGGATAGCCCGCTGGCAAATGATCCCGATGTAATATGATATCCAATACACTACTCGTAAGGCTATCAAAGGTAGTGTGGTGGCGGACTATCTCGCCAACAACCATTAGATGATGACTATCACCGATGAAGTTTGAGTTCTCGATGAGGACATTATGTATATCGAGATTGTAACATTCCGTGCCCGAAGAGGGACCCGAGCCCTGCTCATGGTGGACGCTGGCATTCGATGAGCCTCAAATGCATTAGGAAATGGTGTTGGCGCCATTATCACTTCTCCGACCGGTTTCATATTCCATTCAACGCTTAACTGCTTTGATTGCACCAATAATGTGGCCGAGTACGAAGCTTGTATTTTTGAATTGAAGCACCATTGATCCGAGAATCAAGATCTTAGCGTGTACGGAGATTCTCGCTTGGTAATTAGTCAAATCAATGGAGATTGCACCCGCCACCCGAATTTGATCCCATACCGAGATCATGTCTTGAAGTTGATCCCTTTATTTCGACGAGATCACTTTTGATCACATCCCAAGGGAAGAGAATAATTTGGCGACGCTTTGGCTACTCGTCATCCATGTTTAAGGTCGATGGGCGAATGATGCCCCGCCTATCACCATAATGAGGTTGGATGAGCTCGCTCGCTATGAAGTAGAAGGTGAAGCAGATGAGAAGCCTTGGTTCTACGACATCAAAAGGTACTCGAGACTAAAGAATACCCCAAGATGTTTCCATCGTTGATAAGAAGGCTCGCAAGTACTCGCCAAATTCTTCCTCAATGGGGTGTGTTGTACAAAAGGAACTATGACTGCTTTGCTCGATGCGGATGTACGAAGCAAATAAGATTATAGAAGAAATTCATGAAGGCTCATTCGGACGATTCTAGTGGACACACCATGGCCAAGAAGATCTTGAGAGCAGCTATTATTGGTCCACCATGGAGAATGATCGCTACAACCATGCCGCATCATGCTACAAATGTCAAATCTACCCTGATAAGATGCATGTACCACCTTCTTCATTGAATGTTTTGACTTCTCCATGGACTTTCGCAATGTGGGGCATTGATATGATTGGAGAAATTAAGCCCACCGCTTCTAATGGACATCGATTCATCCTTTGCCATTGACTACTTTACCAAATGGGTCGAGGCAAGATCTTATGCTCGTGTCACTAGACAAGTGGTCACACGCTTCATCAAGCATAATATCATTTGTCGCTATGGGGTTCCCGAGAAGATCATTACCGATAACGGCTCAATCTCAACAACAAAATGATGAAAGAGTGTGTGATTTCAAGATAAAACATCATAACTCTTCTCCATATCGTCCAAAATGAATGGTGCCGTGGAGGCGGCAAACAAAATATCAAGAAGATTGTATGTAAGATGGTTGTCACTTACAAGGATTGGCACGAGATGTTACCATTTGCCTTGCACGCTATCGCACTTCAATACGCACGTCATGGGCAACCCTTCTCCTTGGTATACGGTATGGAAGCCCACCCGTGGAAGTTGAAATTCTTCCTTAAGGATTTTAACAGATGTGCAACTCGATGAAGTCGAATGGGTTCAAAACAGACTTGATCAATTAAATCTCATCGACGAGAAGAGATTGACACTATTTGTCATGGACAACTATACCGTGTTGATGAAAAGGGCTTTCGACAAGAAAGTGTCCTCGAATTTCCAAGTCAGTGACCAGGTCAAGAGAATTTTGCCTCCTAATAGTACCGACGGGGCAAGTGGGCTCCAAATTATGAAGGACCGTATGTCGTGAAGAAAGTTTTCTCGAGGAGCTATGTTGTCGCGACTATGGACGAGAGGATTTCCTCACCCGATCAATGCAGATGTAGTCAAAAATACTGCATAAAAGAGACCCGTTAGGTTGACCGCCTAAGCAAAATAAGCATCCCGACGAACCAAGAGGTTCGGGCAAAAGTTAGGATAAATATAAAAGATTGTACACCCGCAAGTCGAAACCCGAAGGGCGCTTGGGCAAAAAGGGTATCCTTGGATCAAAACCCTAAAGGGCGGTCCAGCAAAAATTAGGGATTCAAGGCGAACGATACAACTGCACCACACTGCTTTGGTCACTATCTACAATAACTTGATAATCCGTAGGGATTGAGGTTTAGTCTAATCGAGCATTTCGATAGCTCGATGTTAAGGAATGTTGAAGTTGTAAAGGGCATGGAGGATTCGTAGTTCGCAAAATCCATGATTTTATTGTCACCTTTTCTTTTAACTTTGATATATAAGCAATTGCCTCTTTTCGTGATTTGCTTCTTGATGTAAATGCTCATTTACTGCTAATCAATCAATAAAATTACTTTCATCCAAACCGTGTTTTTCTATCTCCGCCTTATTTTTATGTTTTTTTAACTGCTTTGTTTGCAAAACAACGTCCGATGTTTTTAATAAACTTTGCACATAAAACATCGGCCCTAACGGCACGTGGCATAATTTCGGGTTACTTAATTTCGAGTACACCACATTAACGAATGAAACAGCTTGATCAGAAAGTAATTATTGTTATGCTCGCTTTACATTTTCAATTATGCAAAGGGCACCATGCGCATGGGCATTGGTCACCAAGTTTCTTTCTCTCCAACAAGAGTTATCTATGGCATATGTGTGCCCTCAAATGTTATCACTCTTTCGTCGTGGAAGATCGCAAAGAGCGACTTACACCGAGATGATTTTCAAAGGCTCACTTATGCCGTAAGATGTTGTCGAATTCGCCTTATGCAAAAGCTTGTAATCCAGAGCTATCGAAATCACGAACTCTACGCAACAAGATCATCATCCCAGATGAATGTTAATCTCTAAGAGTTACTTCCCCGATGATGTTGATCATTGAAAGAGGATACTTCTATTCTACAATCCCCTTGTCAGAGTCCAAACTATCATCTCTTTGATAAAAACCAGATGATTTATATTCAATTCATGGATGGTTGATGCTCCCTCGGCAGCACGAAATATCAAAACATGCATCATTGCATTGCATTCTCAAAAAAGCGTAGCATTCCCATTGATATGGAGCATTACGCTAAAAATAATAATCTAAAACATGCATCATTGCATTGCATAGCATCCTCAAAAAGTGCGTAGCATTTCCATTGATATGGAGCATTACGCTAAAAATAATAATCTCAAACATGCATCTAAGCATAAGCCAGATTAAAGTCTTTATCGAGTACCTTTTGCGTCTCCGAAGAGAAAGTCAATCATTAAAAATCCCCATGTGGTATTCCCAGTCAGAGTTCCCTCAAGAAATTCTTCTTCTTGTTGTTATCTGCATTTTTGACCCTGTGTCGGTCTCTTACATCATTCAATTCAATTCATTTACCAAGCGTCTTACTTTTTGCAAATTTTTATTTTGGTATTCTTACCCGTGTTTGCCTCTGTCGTTAGAGTGCGAGTAAGAGTCGGTGTCTAACCTTTCTTGCTTCTCAACTGTTTGAGTATCCATACTTGGTGTGTGGTAATTCATATAATTGCCACTCTTGAAGAAATACACCCCGCCTTTGGCCTGAGGGATATTGTATTTCTTGCATATTCGCAAACTTTTAAAGTCCAACGTAGCTTGGCAATCCTTGCTAGAGTCTCTTTTGGTTGGCCTTTTCCCCGTGAATTCGTCTTCGATCGTCGATTTTACCATTCCATACATCTTCTCCCAGCTGAGTCTCCACGGTCTCCTCCTCTGTGTGTCTAATATCTTTACCCGACATATACTCCCGCTTGTTCTCATTTTGATCTCGCGATGCAACTTATTGAAGTATGCTCGCTCCAAAGATCTATGAGTTCTTACCTTTTGATTCGCGATGCAACTTATTGAAGTATGCCGCTCCAAAGGTCCGTATGGTTTCGCTTTTTTTTGATCGCATGCAACTTATTGAAGTATGCTCGCTTCAAAGATCTATGAGTTCTTACCTTTCTCGATCGCAAGCAACTTATCAAGTATGCTCGCTCCAAAGGTCCGTCTGTTTCATTTTGATCTCATGATGCAACTTATTGAAGTATGCTGCTCCAAAGATCTACCGTTTCTCATTTTTGATCTCGATGCAACTTATTGAAGTATGCGCTGCTCCAAAGATCTATGAGTTCTTACCTTTCGACCGCAAGCAACTTATTGAAGTATGCTCGCTCCAAAGGTCCGTCTGGTTTTGTTTTGATCTCATGATGCGACTTATGAAGTATGCTGCTCCAAAGATCTACCCGTTCTCATTTTTGATCAAGCAACTTATTGAAGTATGCTCGCTCCAAATATCTATGAGTTCTTACCTTTCGATCTGCTAAGCAACTTATCAAGTATGCCTGCTCCAAAGGTCCGTCTGTTTCGCTTTTTTGATCTCACATGCAACTTATCAAGTATGCTGCTCCAAAGATCTACATGTTCTCATTTTTGATCGCGATGCAACTTATTGAAGTATGCCTGCTCCAAAGATCTATGAGTTCTTACCTTCTCGATCCGCAAGCAACTTATCAAGTATGCTGCTCCAAAGATCTATGAGTTCTTACCTTTCTCGATCTCGCAAGCAACTTATTGAAGTATGCTCGCTCCAAAGGTCCGTCTGTTTCATTTTTGATATGCGATGCAACTTATTAAAGTATGCTGCTCCAAAGATCTACCGTTTCATTTTTGATCTCGATGCAACTTATCAAGTATGCTCGCTCCAAAGATCTATGAGTTCTTACTTTTCGATCCGCAAGCAACTTATTCAAGTATGCTCGCTCCAAAGGTCCGTTTAGCTTTTTTGATTCGCGATGCAACTTATCAAGTATGCTCGCTTCAAAGATCTATCGCCATTTCTAATCAAGTCGCTTATTCAAGCGCATTCGCTTCTCGATGTACCGACAATGCTCAAAAAAATCACAAAAATAGAAAATAAAAAGTTATTAAAAAAACATAAACATTTGTACTTGTTCTTCTGAGCTAAATTTTGTTCTTGTAGTATTTAATCTTTCTACCCCGAAAGCTCGAAAGGCTAGCACCGCCTCACTTTCGGGTTTAAGACGATTAAATAGGGCAATCGTTGCACCCCAAAATTTGCCCTCTTATATCAATATTATCCGCTTAGGCTTTGCATTCATTTGCATACGCTTCCATTGGGCCACTCGCTAGACATTCATTCGCTCATTACATCCGATCATTACTTACATCCGAGGCGATCGGATTTCAAACTCACATCATTTTGTGTTTGAAAGAACCCACTGTTGCACATGCGTGCATTGGTGTCTTTGATTCTTGGGTTTTAGGTCCGACCGGCTTGAGGTTTGAAGGTGGAGTCAAGAATTATGCTCACAACGGGTTACAATTTTCCTAAAAAGGGGCTTGCTTGAAGGTTTGAGTTTCAAGGGTTTTGGATTACGAGATTATCGGCTTTTATATTATGCTTTCAATACACTTCCCGGTTCAAGAAGGATGGGAAATCGGATTTGTTTGCAAGATGTTATTTTTCACAAATCTTTAAGTTTTCATTCTCACCCGTAAGTCCTAGATGCGTGTTTAATTCATCATCTTACGCTGGTTTACTTCATGAGTGTGCAAGGAGGGTTCATTTTCCGTGGCATTTTTCCCAAATATATTTCCTCTCATGTTTTTTATGTTCTACGCCTAATTGTATCTATAACTTTGAGTTCTCCATTTAGGGTTCTCAAGGATTTCTTTTTAGATCAACCATAGGAAACAAGTTTCAATTCAAAAGCCAAGTTTCAAACAAACTCATTCAATATTCAAATCTCTTTTCCATCCTTGTCATTCAAGTTTCAAAGTCTTACTCAAATTCAAAATGATATTAAAGGAATACCCGCTATAAAGTGGAATCAAACTTCCAATTCAACATTCGCTTAACTTTGGTTTGTACAATTGCTACATGAATCATCAAAGTTTACAATGTCAATTTGGATATATGTGTTGATTACAAGATTCAAACTTTTGATACAAATTCTTCAAGAATACAAATATAAGCTATGGCTTTGAATTCAAAAAATACAAGCAAATTTCTTCTTCTATGTCCAAATCCTATTGTATTCTAATGGAAGTTTTTGTTGCTTTCCTTTCTACATTCTTGCTCTATCTTCAAACCTTGCCTTCTTGTCCAAAGCTTTCCTTTGCCATTCCTCCAAGCTTGCACCATTGCTCACATTCATGAAACAAACAAGGAAACGGTTAGCAAATAAACGGACAACATTAACAAGTATTCAAAACGGTTTTTATCTCATCATTAGGGGGAAATAATTGGGATCAGGTTATGTTAGAAGTGTTTATCATTCATGTTCAAAAAACCCACCCTTTTGCAAATCACAACTCATGTTGGTTCACAAAAGGGGTGGCTCAAAATCATCATTGCCACCGCAAGTACAATATCACCGCTTAGAAATCGAAAATACATTACAAAATTTAATGGTGTCAGATTGGTTTCAGCCCATCTTATCAGTTGCTAAGTCCAGTACGCAGAAAACTCAAAGCTGGCACTATTGTTTTCTAACTGACAGATTAAAAAACATAATACCTAAGCCCGTTTTCAATTTCAAAGGCCCTGATCCCAAAAAACTGACAGTTAGAAACCCTAATAGAAACCCTAATAGAGGACATTATAAAAGCAATGAATACACAGTAATCAAAGCGGCGACTGTTCATTTTCGAAAAAACCCTAGCCGTAAACACAAAGCCAACCCAGAAACACAAGAACAGCAAGCACATTCATACGAACAGCAAGCACATTCATACGAACAGCAAACCCAGAAACACAAAGCAACCAAGAACAGTCAAAAAACCAGAACAATAACACAAAATCATCATCTCCTAATTATTTCCCCCTTCAGAAAAAAGCCGAAAATAGCCACGAGAAAGAAGAGAGCGGAAAGGTATTACCGGTTTAGCTGAGAAGAGAGGAGGTTGCGGACCTAACGTGTCGCCATCCTTCTCCCTTCCTTGTCTCCGTTTTTTTTTTGCATTTTCAACATCGATATTGTCATCATCATTGTTTAGAGCTAGGTTTTCCTTCCCTTTTGCCATGTCGAAACTGTAAACGCAAAAAAAACCGAACGGGTTACACAAAAAAAAAACATGCAAATGATGTAAACAGAGCGAATCGGACAAGAGAGATGAGAGATCGCGGTGAGATCGCTAGTGACGTTGAGTCCGACGACGAAGCGAACCGGAGCGGTAACAGTGAGAGAACGAGAATCGGAGCGACGAGATCGTGAGACGATGAGCGAATAGAGTGAGAGACTCGATTTCTGAGCGAAATCGTGGTGAGGATCGCGAACCAGAGAGAGCGACAGATCGAGAGAGCGGCGGCTAGGGTTCTTGAGTGGGGAAGATGAAACTGAGATATATCGTGTCTTTTTGAGAGAAATCAACTTATTTCCATTCCTCTTTTAGTTGTGTTTTATATTTAAGTTTTGAGTTTAGTTTTAATTTTTATATGTTTAAGTTTGTTTGATATAAATAGCTTCAGTAAAAAATAATTTACTCTAAAAAATAATTTCTGTTTTATTTCATTAAACCTGATTATCTTTTTTTTTATTTATTATTGTATAAACTATTTCGGTCAAACAAAATATATTAGTTCTTTTTAATGTTTTTTTTATTTATTTTACTTTTATAATTTAAGTTTAACATTAATGTAAAAATTAATTAGATTTAGTCATATTAATTTGAAATCATAATAAAAATGAGTTTAGCATAGCATTAGTTGTAGGATTGTTTGGTCTTGGTGTTTAGTTCAGGTGGTGACACTTGTCACCACCGCTTGTTCATTCAAAATGTGTATATATGTCTATGGTATCCATTTTGCTCCCCCGCTTAGCCATCGATCCGCCAGAGTCCGATCCGACGATCCGAATGGAGGACCACAAGATGCTCTCATGGGAGCCACACAAGATCCAAAGCTTGGTTTTGGGCTTGGGCTCTTTGTGCTTGCACCCCTGATTTAAAGCTTCAATCGGCCCATTCCTAAACTTTCTTTTAAATTCAATATTATGCATGTTTTTTTATATATAATGATGTATTAAATAATATTTGTGTATGGTAGTTTTTATTTGTTGAATCACCAATTAAATTGTTAATTGATTTTTCATCAAGTAAAAAATATCTATACTAATAATTATTTAAATTCGTTTGTATTGTGTGTTAATTTATTTTCTTTCATTATCCGCTTGTTTGTTTATTACGCGATTGTACACTCCGCCTCACATTAATATAAAACAACAACGCCTCCGCCTCTCTCTTATTTTTGGTTACCCACACCAAATTCTCTAGGGTTCATGGTTGAGGATGGGCATGGCCATCCTCACGAGGTTAATTAGGGCCCTTGTTGCCTTGATTAATCATAACCAAAAACAATTGGTCCATATACCAATCACCATGCACCGTGGTCTCATGGTCAGATAGAGCACCTATCCTCACGAGGTTAATCAAGTCCATATACGTGGTTAATCATAACCCGAAATATCATTTCTCTACGTCCAACGCCGCAATTTTCAACACACTTTCAAATCAAAAATAGTGTTATGGTACTTAATTAAATTGTTAGAGGTTCGCCCAACGATTTAATTAAAATGTAAAGTATTTGGGCCATTAGAGGGAAACCCGATGACTTGAATACTTTATTCCATACACTTGGACATTTAAAACACTTTCATATTAAATTAATTAATTGAATTTGTTTTCTTTAAATCAATTTTTCTACAAAAACAAAAAAACATAGTGTTATGGTACTTAATTAAATTGTTAGAGGTTCGCCCAACGATTTAATTAAAATGTAAAGTATTTGGGCCATTAGAGGGTAACCCAATGACTTAAATACTTTATTCCATAACACTTAATAAAAAGTGAACTTTGTTTCACCTCACTCTTTTCATAATAAAGATTTTGGGTGAGAGAAGATCGGTTGACCTCAATCACCAATCTCGAGTATCGAATCGTTAGAGGATATCCCGACGTTTTGGTACTTGTCATCCACAACTAAAATCAATTCAACCCATTCAAATCCTTTTTCGCTCATATGCGATTATCAAAAATAAAAAACATTTCAATTAAAATCAACACAATCAATCCAAGACATTTTCAACAAGAACTACGGAGTTTTGACTTTCCCATTGCACGAGGGAATACGTAGGCACGCAGTTTCGAAACCGTGTCAAACTCAAAATAATAACAAACAAATCCATTTTCTTTTTATTTATTCATGACTTAGAAATTAGCGATTACACACACACAAACACATTTCGAACTAAATGGGTCCCATCGAGTACGATGGACGGGTGCTAATACCTTCTTGTAACCGACTTCCTAATCCATCCTTTTCCGGTCTTAGACCGCCTTATCCGATTTTTGTGGGTTTTATCTATATTTCCCCGTTCTTTCTAGAACAAATAAAATTAGGTGGCGATTTCATTGTTTTTTTTTGAAAATTCATTTTAAATGATTTTTTGAAAATCGAGTTGCTTCAGTATCCTAGCACCGTTGCCTACAAACATATCATCATAGTCCCTTCGATACAAAGATCATAGTCCTGACGTGGCTCACGAAAATATGATCTCGTCCCTCGATTGTTGCCTACGAAAAGTGATGATCGTCCCTTCGAATATGCTAGAATACTCCTACATGTTGCCTTCTATGACCATCTGATGTCCCTTCGAATGTCCCTTCTACATCCAACGAATAGGGTTACCTACCAACTAATGGTATGGATAGCGCTATTCAAAAGGAAAGTAAAAAAACACGAAAACGACCATTTTGAGTAGGTAATAAGATTTTTAGTTACTTGCTCTATCAAAATACTTTTCACACCACACACTTTTGTCAAAGTTAAAAAACTTTTCAAAAACGAAACATTTCCAAACACTTCGTATACATTCCAGCATGAATCATTACGAAGTCAAAGCGAAATGCCTTTTCAAAACATTTTTCAAACACACACACAGAAAGAAATTTTTAAAAGATGAGCTAAAAGCAACTAAGAGCCCGTAGATAACTACGCTTGGAAAGGGGTGCTAATACATTCCCTTTTCATAACCTTCTCCCTTACTCAGAATCTAATGAAGGTCTTTTTCTGTTCTTTTCACCTTCCCTTAATTGGATAAAAGAAAAGTCGGTGGCGACTCTTGCTATCCACAACATTTGCGATAAAAAGAAAAACAAATTCCAAAGTCAGTTCGCCCACCGTATTACAGATTACAGACACAAAATCATATAATTCAAAGTCTTAAATTTCATTGAATTTACTCGCAGCGAAAAAACATCATTAATCTCCACTCTTTAACATGAGTTGTAATTATCATCTTTCAAAAATCAAGCATCCTCATTGATTAAAGCCAAACAAATGGAGTTATACAAAATTTACTCCCAACATAATAAAACAAACATAAAACCCCCCAAGTGTTATGTATCAGAGCAAACACCGACTCAATCTACGCAAATATAAGTAACTCTTTAGCTAACCTCAACCTTGAACTACTTCAGATCATCTGCACGTTACCCACATAAAGGCAACATTCAAAACAAAAGGGTGAGATATCATAACAATATAAGAGGAAACATAATAATGAGCAAAAAGCAATTAAAGTACACATCATTATACATCTTTACGTCACATCTTTTTATCATTCACCATACTACAGAGCACAACAATTTAATTAAGTGCACAAACAACACAAACATCCATCATAACGGAATCAGAAATCCATTCAATATTCAAACAACTAGTTATCGACCATCATGTAATGCAATGAGAATGACATTGACTCAATGCATGTGGTACCAATAGGGTAAAACCCTAAACTTAATAATGCCAACTTTAGGTAGCAACACCAATACAGGCCATCTTTCGCCAATACATGTCGTCTTTCATGAATGCATGCGACGCTGATTTGCAACCACTTAATTTTACATTGATTATTCTTACTCATAAATTCCACACCAATACAAGTCATCCTCATCATTAAGAATATCATGTCACACGACCAACACATTCATACAACATCATCTTATACATTCACAACACAATTTATAACATATTACTCGAAAATACACACACAAATAGGCATTAATTTTGGTGAAATAATTAACTACTGAGTTCCTACTTATTTATACAAGATAGAAAATAATTTTAGCTTCCCAACGGTCCAAATGGCACGTCAAACAGACACCCGAGTAAAAAGTTATGAAGTTTTTTAAGATTTTCATAGGGTGCCCAGTTATGGTAATCGGTTACCCACCAAACAAAGAGTAAGGATTTTCAAATTTTACATGTTAACAAAGTTACCATAATTGGGTACTGGTACGCCATCACAGAGCCAAAACCCGTAATTTTTCAGCTACAAAATTTCATGTTCACAAGCCTAAAACCCCCAATTTTCCTTCAAAAAATGTCTTTTAAACATGCTAATAATTCACCATCATTGTCTATCAATTATATTTAACTTACATCATCCAATTTCACCAATTACTCACACAATACATCAAATAAATTCATCAATGGGTAAAACCCCAAGACAAACAAATAGGGAAAATCAAGAACGTACAATCATGGAACCTAAATACTACTATACCCCACAATTAGGCAACCCATTATAGTGTTAGAATCCCTCCTTACCTTAGATTGGTGACGATTCTTGATTCCTACGGTGAAACCTCCGCCCTAGCCTCCTCATGCTCTTTCTCTTCTTCTCATTCTATGCTTCTTTATTTTTCACGTTTTGACTCTTTTTCCTTATTCCAATTTTTCCTCTAATGACAACTTAACCCTTAGGACCCCTAAATCAATATTCCAACTATGACCCTCCTTTTGTTACTAGATTTATTTAATTACCATACAATATTAATAATCCTATTATTCTAATAATTATTTTTATTTTAATTACTATACTATGGAATAATCTAACCTTTAATCCATGAATACTAATTATCTCTATACACCCTGTGTTTCTACACATTTAGTCACACATGTAACACCCTTCTAATTACCCGCTTTATAAATATTAATCGTAGTTTTTAATCACAAATCAAGAGGCCACAATTTAAATATTACAAATCAACTGATAGCTTGTCATGCTTTCATCAAGAATAAATCATTAAATAAAATAGACTTAAAGTTATGTTTAACAGCGGAAATGAAACATAACAAATCCTGAATACATCATTCATAAGTATTCCAGGGTAATAAATCGAACATTAACCAAAACTATTATTTAATATCCATGAGGAATCTCAATTTAAACGTTTCCCTAGTGTTACATCTACCAGAGCACGACACTGACACGCGGTTTAACTAAAGACTCAACTCTAAACGCTATCCTCACCAATTCCAAGCAGCTAATCACTTCGGATATGAAATCATTAAAGTAAGGGTTAGATCTCTATTCAATATAAAATGCATTATACGTTTTTAAATACAACAGAATAATTCGATGCGTTAGTCCGTTATCAAAACACATTCATAGTTCAAATCACAAGAGCATTGTATACAATTCATTATGCAAGTAAACAATCAATGGAAATTGCAACACTGGAAACCATCCTAGCATGTTACAATCCCATATGCAATGCAGACTCTATGCATGTGGTACCAAATGTGAACCGAGTTCACCCTCTGTTCCATCACACTTGAAACAATGGAAATCCATGATTCGCCTGAACATCGAGTCAAGAATCTAGCCTCACTACCTCACAACTCGTAAGTTTATTGGCTCGCAAGCTCACTTCCACACAATGGGAATGAACCAATTAACATGCTTATGCATGCATCATAAAAGCATGCAACATCAATTCAACGGCATGTGATCACAACATAATTCCACATAATGCCAACATCAACGAGTATCACATGATAACAACATAATCATGAAATAAATTATCACAAAGCATAACTATGCCAAACGCTTACCCTTCAATTAGTAAGACTATCACCAATATGTACAACAATAATAACTGAGATCAACAATCATCATGAATATACAACATCGACAACAACACATGATATCAATACAATCATGAATAAACAACAAGGAAAACATCCCATAAGCGTCAATCTTCATTCAACTTGTCAAACAATTCATAACCCATTCTCCTTTGTCCTTTACCATCAACGTGGGAACTCGACACTTTTAAAATAATTTTCACAAAAATAATATTTTTCTCTTTTTAAAAGATAGTATTTTTAATTTAAGAAATAATGCCGAAAACGGCACCCGAATCGGAGTTACGGTTTAGAAAATATGAATTTTTTGAAGTTTTAAGTATTTTGAGAATTACATGGAACCGGTTCCTACCGGTACAACCCGGTTCCTACTTTTGAAAAGTCACGCCCTGAATTTTGTATGGGAACCCGGTTCCTACCCCACTGGAACCGGTTCCCACGCATAAAAATGCCCGCTTTTTGAAAATTACATCGGAACCCGGCCTCCCCACAGGAACCGTTCCCACGACCGCGTAATCATTTTCGCTATTTTGGCAGCATTTAGGCATTCCTCATCACTTCCAATTATTTCCATATAACTTATAACATTAGAAACACCGCCATTTACCTTTATACGCCAACACAACATCATATATCATTGTTTCATCATTCCTATCAATTGTTCGTCACACTATTGATCTTAAATTCTATAATCCGACACAAAATAGGGTTTAATCCTACAAACCTATAAATCACCTAAATTAAATTTCTTAACATACCCAATCACCCGGTTGATTCCCAAAACCCATAAGGCATTAAAACCGAATTAAATCACCCCTTACCTCGCGATGATCTTCGATTTCCTGCTGGCTTTTTCCTCTCTTCTCTTCTCTTCTCCAATTCTACGTGAAATAACTTTTTCCAAAAAGACCTTCTTTCCTTCTTTTCCTTTTTATAATCCTTTTAATACTCCTTTATTATTCCAAATAAAATACATAATTAATAATTAGTAAAAAGTAGAGTGATTTTCTCCTCACACCCACTATTTACTCTTCACACCACCAACCTTCTTTCTTCAATTAATCCGATTAAATCCAAAAATATTAATACCTAAGTCTTTAATTAAATAAATAATTAAATTCCTTATTATTTAATATTTGAATTAAATCAGGGTGTCACAACACACCTCTACACCATAACTTCTATAATTCTATTTTTTTTTTAATTTCCCAATAAACGCACAACAAAATATCAAAATATTCACCAACGAAATTAAATACATCATAACATCTAGTTATTTTAAATAAAATAATTCTAATTAAATAGGGGTGTCACAACTCTCCCCGCTTAGAATATTTTCTTCCTCGAAAATTACCTGAGGCGAATAACTCTGGATAAGCCTCCCGCATCTTGCTCTCTAGTTCCAACATCATGCTTAGAAACCTTTCGAATACTACTATTCAACATCCCATATCATAAACTACAATAATGTAACAAGATGAATTACTACCGAGTTATGAATGCACAGATTAATTTTTTTCCTTGTCCCATCACCCTAGAATACGAGATCTACTACTTTATGATCTTGTTCACGCTTGGACCGAAACACACGAGGTCTTCTTTGTCACCATAGGTAACGCTTCTCTAATTCATCTCCATAAGGAAACTATATGCTCATCCTCGAGTCTTTTCCATAGGAAACAATACAACAACATAGATTAAGAACGCAGAGTCTCACGACATGAAAACCGTCTATATTATTATATCATACAAAAATACCATCCCAAGAGCATCAACATAACCAACTATTGAAAATGTTGACACACAACCTTAGTGCCACAATTCTACATTCCATAAATCGAATCTGCAATTCAATATATTCTATTGATATGGAAGTGACACGAATAATATACAAACCCTTCACCTATCACTTCCAATCTGGAATGTCCAATAGCTTTCAATATTCTCATAGCTTTTATTGTTTAATCATTGACTCTAATAAGTCATACCTGCTTAATAAGCTACAACGCATCACGCTTCTACTACGTCACTATGATCATCTACTCTAAGTCATTTCTCCCTTTGATTTCCATCCACTATTTGATCTATAAGTTTTACATCTATCTTCGTCACTTTTATTATCCCCACGTAATCAATGTTCACTTTTTACATCCTCAACCCCCTCTACAATGTTAGCTCGCGTATCAACTCAATTCTCTAACTATTCAATAAGTCCCAACTCTTTCATAGACACTTTTGTATTTGGTTCACACAAATGGTGAACAACTATCCTCTCGATGAAACACCAATTCACTTTACACATCATCAAGATGGCACGATAAGTATATCCCATCCCACACCATCCGCCTACTATCAATAAGAGATCAAGGGTGATCGTTCCTCAATTTGTCAATAGGTAGTCGACAAGCATAATGGTGGCATAAATCATCAAGACTAACTATAATAGTGTCCTTTACATTATGCTCAAAGTTACCCGAGCATAATTTACAACAATCTCTTTAAGGCTTCAACCGTTTTTCTTAATTTCATTCATTTCTACCTCATCAATGATACATAAATGTCAAATATCCATTTCATAGTCTCCCTTACACGCATGAAGCACAACATAATTTCTAAGTATATTCTAATACAGGAAAACTACTACACCAAGTATAATCCAAATCATTTTGTTCCAAAAAAAAGTCTTTATCCGGTTATAAGACTTTGAGCACATCAATAATTCCTTACTCTTTCCTTTAATCTCGCATTTGGATCTCATTCTAATCACAATCTCAACAATACAATTCCCTCATATGGTGGGTTATAGAACTCTCTAATTTCTCCTTAACTCGTGTCTATACTTTTCTGTCACGTCCATGATTCCAATCATTCTTGAATTTGTCTTTCATCTAGCATTATTTCTCTTTCACCTCAAAAGATATCGTCATTCTAATCATTCTTAATTGGCATTAGTTGTATCTCTATGTACTTATATAATCCATTCACATCCTTTCTAACATCTCATTCCCTTAACTCATTCATCCACAACATATCTCACTTGACCTCGTCTCAAACCTACTGCAATAATAACCAATTAAGCTCAACAAACTCCTAATCCCCGTAACCGATTTCAAAGCCTCTCAATTTATACCTCTATTTACTTTGGATATATTTTACACATACTTTCATTCGAAATAGTATGTCAAGAAAATTTACTGTTCGAAATTATGATCTACGTCTTGACATTATAACATACATTTTATTCCCTTTTCGACACCGCAATTCAAATTACGACCTTCAACGTTTCTTTTTTCTTACTCAAACTAAATCAAAATGCCCTAAAAACCAATGCAACAAACTGATCCAATTATTAAAAATAACTTCACCGAGTTCTAAAAGTCGTCCTCTAATAATCCTCATCTCTCCTCTAAATCTCAAAGTAATTCAATCCTCAATTCGATTATATTGAACACATACTCACCTACCAGTTGATTCATAAATCCATCATTCTTTGGAAGTGGACATTTAATTTCAATCATCACCTTAGCACTTCCCGATAATCTGTACACAAGCTTGTGCTACCTTCTTTTTTCTAAACCAATAACACTGGAGCTTCCGAAGTTATACGCTTGGTCCCACAAATTCCTTTCAATAAACCTTCTAATCATCTCTTCAACTCGATAATTCGATAACCGATATCATGTATGGTTTCACGTAAACAATTCTAGTACAAAAGACAAGATCAAGAGTAAAACTCCACCTCCCATTCTATATCACCACGTAACAAATAAATCACTTACAGGTGTTGGAACCATTTTTAAAACAAATTTCATTATGTTATCTTTCTAACGCTTAGAACGAAACTCGAATCGAATGCCTGAAACTCAAGTTATGAATTTTTGAAGTTCTGCTGATTTTCATCGCAGTGTACCCATATACCCATATATGGTAACCGGGTACCGGCTGAACAAAAACAATTTTTTGTCATTTTCTATGTACAAAACTCACTCCAACATATATCTGAAACCCTATTCTCCTTATAAATCGAGAGACACGTTACTTTATTTAAAATTTGATTTCCAAAACATCAAAAGTCCAATTCTTTTCACAAAGCCACTAATATCTTTGAGTTTCATCTCTGACTCGCGATCCACAACCCTCCAACTACATCAACAACATTCAACAATCATATATGTGACTCCAACACAAAATTTACATTAATTCATCACTCTATCAACATTCAAAATATTGACACCATACACCATGGTAACTCAACACTAACAACTTCACAATCAACACGCAACACTGAAAACATTGCAACCACCTTAGCTTCACCTCCTAAGAGTTATCCTACTTACTTGACATATATCTTTTGGTATAAGAATCTTCATCGACTCAACAAAAAAATTCTCAATCACTTGGTTTAACTTTAAACAGTTCACCCCAAGGATAACCTCAAGTTACTCCAACATCTTGCTCTAATGGAAAATCACAATTGTCTCGAGAAATCATTAGGATCCACCCATAATTGACATATAATTATTCATAACACCTCCCTTCACTTTTAGAGACGCGAACAAAACATGTACCTGATCATTCGATCTCTAGGACACTTCGACTGACTGCTAGGCATAAATCTCAAACCTATGCTTCCTTCGAAGTCAGGAAACAACTCATTCGCACTAACGTCTTCACCTATGCAATTCACGACATACTAAAATAACTGTGCGCACCTGAACCAACTCTAAGAGGCACACACTTCTCCTCCACTTTTTTCAATTCCACTCCTTCAATAAATGATTAGAAAAGAAAGAAAGCAACGATAGTATTTCACACACATATCGCGTACTATGGAACAACAAATTGATTGTATTCCATTGTCATACCACACTACTGACTCGACAACTTGCACGGATGGACCGACCTGCTCTGATATCACTAATGTAACACCCTTTTTTCTCCATCGATAATTAAATTAAAATCAGAGTAAATTTGTTTTTAATTCCAACATCAAGATAGGATGTCACGTTCGTCATACATCAAACATGATAAAGAAACAAGATACACAACACAAAATCGTATAATTCAAAGTCTTAAACTTCATTGCATTTATTCGCATGAAAACATCATTCATAATTAAATTCCACTCTTTAACATGAGTTGTACTTATCGCCTTTCAAAAATCTAGCATCATCGTCGATTAAAACCAAACAAATGGAGTTATACAAATTTTACCCCCATCATAATAAAACAAACACAAAAACCCCCAAGTGTTACGTATCCGAGAAGACAACGACTCAATCTACGCAAACTGAAGTATCTCTTCAGCTAACCTCAATCTCAGACTACTTCATACACAAGCCTAAAACCCTCAATTTTTCCATAAAATGTCTTTGAAACATGCTAATCATTCAACAACATCGTCTATCAATTCTATTCAACTTACATCATAAAATTTCACCAATTACTCACACAATACATCAAATAAATTCATCAATGGGTAAAACCCCAAAACAAAACAAATAGGGAGAATCAAGAACATACAATCATGGATCGTAATTACTACCATACCCCACCATTAGGCAACCCATTATAGTGTTTGAATACCCCCTTACCTTTGATTGGTGTCATTTGATTCCTACAAGGAAGCCTCTCACACATTTTACATATTGAATAATTTTAATCTATTTGTATCTTACATAGAAGATCACAAAATAACTATAAAGAAAAATATCCCTGAATGATTGAAAAGTGGTTGTTGACACAACATAAAAAGAAATCCTTAAGTTGGTTTAATAAGAGGATTTCTAATAATGGTGGTGCATCTGAGATACTTAAATGGTTGTTGTACCGGACAAAACTTAATGTGATAACTTAGTGTCATATCCCAAATTTGCACGTCTTGACGTTAAACAATTAAAAATTATTTTACTAGTACTATTAGATCCCTTCATACTGGTTTTGGTTTTATCAATTTAAATTATAGTGTCATGCATATTAATATTTACTTCTATTTAAATTTAGATATAGAAAAATAAGTTGGGTTTATTTACATAAATATTATTTTTACCTTTCTAATTGGGCTCCTCATCTAAATTGATTAAATGGTCCATTAGATCCTTTTAAAAGGCCCACGACGAAACTAATTTCAAAGTGAAGTGTAATTATATTGTTTTAATTTAATTTTTTTGCTTCAAAGTATTTTATTATTATTATTATCCTTTTTATTTGTTGACTAAAAGTCAACATTTCCCCATTTATTATTATTATTATTATTATTGTTTATTATTATTATTATGAAAACAAAGTTGATTGGAATCAACAAGGTTTTGGAAACCCTAAATCCTCAAAACTACGCCTAATTCCAATTTCTTCAACCCTAATTTACCAAAGCCCGAAATTCTAGAAGAATATCTGAATCAAATCAAGTCAAGATTGGCAATTTTATTAACGAAAAATCAAATCCCTAATTGAATCAATCTATTTTCTAATTGATCGTAACTACAAATCAAATTATAAACTAATTTTGTAATTTAATATATCCTTAAACATATAAAAACCATAAGCCTAAGACTGAGAAGGGACATAAATTTGAAGAAGAGAAATAGTGATTGGAGATAGACGATCTCTTGTCTTAGTTGATTCCTTGAAGTCCTTGTCTACCTGTAATGAACAGAGAAAGACTATTAGGAAAAAACAAAGATAAATTTATATGAAAAGATTCATGGCACAGAGAGGTAAGCTTTAGAAAACTTAGCTTAGGGTTTTGTTGATTGTTGTCGTTATTAAATTTCTGAATGATTGATGTTTAATTTGGGGATTTTTGGAAATTTTGGGGTTTAGAGTTTGTCATTAGGGGTAGTTTTCTTCACAAGATAGGGTTAGGGTTCATATATTTCTTAGGGCTCGTAGGGTTTATACTAGGGTTCTTGGGGTTCATTCAAGTTTCTGGGTTTTGGATGATGTTCCCAACGAACATTCATCCGAGACGACAACCTCAATGACGTCCCAAGGTGTATGCACGCTCAACATATGCCTTTGTGAACACTTAATCTCACCCATACAATCTTCATACTTTTGATCAGCTCTTTAGAGTTAACCTCTGGTAGCCTTCTGATCAAGATCACACGCCCAGATTCCATTAGCATACCATAAACCCATAGGATTCCCCTCATAGAGTCCAAACATACTCAAACACTTATTATGGGCCAAGCCCAATGCTAAAGACGCCCCCTGACTTACTAACCTGAACCGATAGCATATCCTCTGGTAATTAAACCTTTACATTTATATGGACTTGAGTCCTTTACTAATTAAACCACTTACTTTGTTGTGCTAAAACAAAATGCACCCCCTGTTTATTTATTTATATAATTTTGCATATTTATATAATTTTGGTTTGTTTATATATTTTATTTATTCTTAAATTACTTTATAATTCATTTACTAAAATAAAAAATCTTATTTCTTAATTATTATTATTGTTATTAATACATATTATTTGCTAACAATGTTCAAAACTACTAACTATTTTTTTTTTAATACTAACTCATTTATTTTCTAAACTTTTTTTTTTACTAATTTCAAGCATTTTTCTTTTAAATACTTAGTCTATTTTTCAAAATAAAATTAAACATTAAAATAGCAAACCAATTCTAAACTATTTTCACTAACTTAATAAAAATTCAAGACGTTTTCAAAAAAAAAGGATTAAATAGCTTTGCTCAAATTAAATTTTAATCAAGGCTCACGATCACCAATTTTCAAACTCAGACAAAATTTAAAGGAGCATTTGAAAGCAATTCTACGCAATCCTATAAAAACACTAACCAAAACTTCGAACTATGTTGGACTCAGATTTCTCCATAAAGAGATACGTAGGCACGCAACTTAAAAACAAACGAGTCCATTAACTAAAAAACTAAACCTTCCCTTGTTTATATATTCGTGGGTACAAAGGAGATAAAGGGTGTCTAACACCTTCCCTTTATATAATAAACTCGCGAAATTAGATATGTATAAAAATTTTAGGGTTTTTATCCGTTCCTTTCCGGTTCGTAGGACAAATAAGTAATGGCGGCGACTCGTATTTTTTGTTGGTTATGAAACTTAGACGACATGCAACATTTCGAATTATTCCTTTTATACAAAAGAAAATGATGATTGTAGTACAACGCAAAATAGTGGAGTTATGGTTGAGGTCAAATCCATGTATTTCTCTAGTTTGAAAGATGAAAATCCTATTTTGATAACCACAACGTTCTATGGCATCATTGAGGAGGAATTTGAGATTGATTATGTTACATTCAAAATGCCTTTATTTAAATGCAACTGGGTATCCAATAATAACAATGATATGCAAACTAATGAGTTGTAATTTACACAGGTTGACCTTGACAAGAAAATCTATAAGACCGAACCATTTATCATGGCTACTCAAGCGAAACAAGTTTTTTATGTGAAAGATCTTGTGGACTTATCGGGGAGATGGCAGTTATTCTTAAAGGAAAAAGAATTCCTCATGGTGATGATGAAAGATTTGATATTGTTGTTACTTCTTCTTACGCAACACAAGTGCCTAATTGATATGAACAAGTTGATATAAATGATGTGCATGCTATTCGTAACGATCATCAAGAAGGAATATGGAAAAATTAACAAGTACTTATTTTATATTCTTCATTCATAATTTATTGTTTATTATAATTTCCAATGATATTATTTAATTTCCAACAGCTATTTTTATTTGAAAATTATAGGTGTTTAAAGTGAAGACACCAAGAGACAAGACCCAAAGACAACAAGATTGTATAATTTGATATAATGATATGTAGATTGTAGGTTGTTTTGTCTAAGTTTTAGTTTTTATGTACTAGACAATATTTGGTTCCTACTAAAAATGTGTCATTGATTTAATACAATTTTTGCTCTATTTAAATTAACAAAATGGTGTATTGTTGTTTCTAGTATGATACGTTTCAGAAATATTCATGTTGCAAAATTGAGAATTATATAAAATTGATTTTTTTAACTAAAAAAGAACAAATTAAATCATAACGGTTGTTAAATCAATTGTTGTTGAAATGAGAACGCAATCCAGAATAATAAAATCCAAGAGCATTGTAGCTAGCATTCGAACCTAGGACCTATCAACTATTTCACAACGGTTGCTTCTTTCAACCATAGTTATAAGTAGTGCGCTGTCTAATTTATAATAATGGTCACACGACCGTTGTGGTAACCAACACACATACAATCACACGCTACATAACAGCAGACGCGCTACCGTTATTATGTGTTTCAAAATCGTTATTGTATGTGTTTTCTATAGTACTGAATTGAGAGACAACGAGGATAATGATGATGAGGATATTCTTACTTCAAGAGTAAGTTTAAAAGACTTACTCCAAATCATAACTCTTGATTTTTATTAGTCTAATGACTTTAATTGTTTTTAAAAATAAATAAATTAAATAATTAATTAAAATCGTTAAATTAATGAAAATTAAAATAATGATTTGAATGTCACAAGTTTCATTTAGTCTTATTCTTAAAATTAATTATTTTCTAATAGTGATATAAGTTATATGAATTAATATAATTGATCCGGAAAGACAGATTCTTCAATAGAAAAAACTAAAGCCTAAACATAATACATCCACAATATAATCATCTACAATATAATCATACCTTTTTTTTTTTTTTATTTTCATAAAAACTTAACTGTATCTTTTATAAATTTAATTTAATGAACACCCCATAATTGGTATCCTTCATAAAAAAAAACTAAAGCATGAATACCTCTATAATATAATCGTACTTTTTATTATAAATATTTTCATAAAATCTTAACAGAAAGTTAAACATACATTAAATAATGTAATAAGTTTATTAAAGTACAAATGTAATATTATGACATACAAATATAATTATATGCTTTGAGTAACATAATTATAATGGTTTAAAAGGAATAACAACTTGTACTCACAATAATTGTTAATGCACAATTTAACTGGATGCAAAAGTATATCCGGGCAATCCTCAACCTTTTCACACTTATAGAATGCTGCAGTTTAAAATTAAAAAAGAAAAGAAAAGAAGATAAAAGTGTTAGTAAATGATGAAAAATGTGTATAAAATAAATGTAAAAAATCTAAAAAGTGTGAAAAATAACAAACTTGTAGTATACGTAGTAGTTCTAGTAGTTGTAGCAAGAAATACAGAAAGAAAGAAGATCAAAGCATAAACAAACATGAGAAATTGAGCCATGTTTTTTTTTTCTCCTTTGCATGTAGTGCTTATAACTTTTTATTGCTTTATAAGTAACAAATTCATTCTTTGTTAACTTTAATTTTTAACAATAAGGGGTTGATACTTGCAAGAAATAATTAAAAAATAGAAATTAATATTAAACTTATCTAATATGGCATATGTTACTTATATAATCAAAATTTATTTATTTTATTAAATTTCACTATATATAATTTAACCATTGGCAAAATAAAAGGGGTAACATCTCCAAAGAAAATCTTGATAGTCAAAATTTATTTATTTTATTAAATTTCACTAAAAATAATTTAACCATTGGCAAAATAAAGGGGTAACATCTCAAAAGAGATAGCACAGATAAGGTAATGGGTGAAAAAAATAATAATATAAATGATTAAATATGTTTTTGATCTCAATAAATATCTTAATTTTCATTTTTAATTCTTATAAAAAAAATAATATATTTTAATCCCTATAATTTTTTTGATGTATACACCCTACGGATACTATTATAAGGGACTTTTACTTTTTAGGTTCATTTGACTATCAGTGTATCTGATATATATATATATATATATATATATATATGGACTGGCCCATACTCTAGGCCCAATGGAACAAAGGCCCAATTGCCCTTAGAAAACAGCTTGGTGCATCTACGCGGGGGCCACGTGGCCAACGGTCCTTGACTGCCACGTGCCCCCCGAGAATATCGGACCTTTTTACTGGATCGCCTCAACCGTCACACGCCCATCGGGAATTTCTAATGCACCCGATTTCTGCGACATCTAGGGAGGAGGCCACGGTCGGCCTCCATGCACACGCAAGCCCTAGCAATCCGCTAGTGGGCTTAAATCTCTACCCACTAACTGGATCTTGGCCCAGCGCTGGGGGTTATAAATACCCTCTCACTTGAGAGGGTCAGGTATCTCATTCATTCTCTCTTCATACTTGCTTGTTTCTCTCTGCCTTTTCTTACTTTGGCATGGTAGTATTCGTGTACCTCTTTCACTTTGGACCACCGCAGCATTGGGGCAAGACACCTTCCGATCACGATCTGGCGCCCGTCTGTGGGAACCTTGCTTCCCGCCTCCTTTCATTCGCCTTACCAAAGAAAATCGAAACTCTATTTGTCATGGCCGACCCTGCAACCAACATGGAGAATCCTCTCCACGACGATCTGGCCGAGAAAAATGACACCATTTTCCTGGAGACAGATGCTCGAGACGGGCACACTTCCTCCTCTTCGACCGGATCCTATCGAGGAGATGAGCACAGAGCAGAATCAAATCGCCGTCGGGCAGCTGAACCCGCGGTTTTCCAAGAGGTGCAGCCGCCACCCGACGCCGATGCAACAGTCACCGCCCTCTTTGCGGCCATCAACAACACCAACCTCCTGCTCTTCACCCAGGGGGAGCGTCTCCACGTTCTAGAAGCTTCCCGCCGATCACCCCGGAGACACCGACGACCCAATTCCTGGTCGTCGTCACCATGACGACATCGTTCCCAAACTCCCCCGCGGAGAACTAAGAGGAACGATTCTCCCAGCCCGACACGCCGCTCCAGAGGCAGGGGACCCGCAACCGAGCGGAATCCTCAGGAACCACCCAAGGAGCGACCTAGCTCACCTCCCCGACGTGAGCACGTGGCCAACGAATCAAGAAGGACCAAAAGCAGGCATCCACGCACCAAAGAGCCTGTCACAAGACATCATCAACATCGCTCTCGCTCACGCTCTCCCAATCAGAGCGACGAGGACGACCCCCGCGGTCCTCTGTCCGCCAGCATCATGAATGCGCCAATTCCTTGGGGGATGGAGAAACCTCCTCAGCTCGCCAGCTATGACGGAGTGGACGACCCTATCGACCACATCGACGGGTTCGAGGCCATGCTCCAATACCTCAACGCAGGGCCAATCAAATGCAGTCAAGCTTCCCACTACTCTCCGAAAACAAAGAATAGATTGGTACAAAAGCTTGCCCTGGATCTATATGCCTTGAGAGAACTTAAAGCCCAACTCACGAGCACGTTCACAGCCTCCCGCAGGCATCCGAAGACCGAGGCTTCCCTCGAAGCCATAATTCAGAAGAGTGACGAAACGCTCCGAGAGTACATTGACCGTTTCAACAGGGAAGCCATACAAGTTCCCTGCGACGATCAAATGAAGCGATACCGGCTGGAAAGAGGGCTCCTCCCTGGCACAGATTTCAGAAAAGCTGTCGGCATCGAGCCTCCGGCCACCTTCGATGCCCTCCTCGACAAGGCTCGCGCCTACATCACTTACGAGGAGAAGGAAGCCGCCAACCGCGCGAGGGACTCAAGGAGTCGTGGTTCGGGGAACTCTACTGACACCAGGACAACAGACGCCCACAGGCAGGGTCATCTCGTCGCCCCGACGACAAACGGCGCGAGGATAGACACCGGGACTCCCGAGATCAGCGGCGTCCAACTGGTCGTTTCACTGACTATACACCATTGACCGCTTCCCGCGAGCGGATCCTGGCAGAGTGCTCGGCTACATAGTTCAAGGACGGAGGGGTCAGACGCCCGAAACCCACTTCTGCGAAACCAGGCGCTGACAGGACCAAGTATTGTCAGTATCATCGGAGTCACGGCCACCTAACCGAAGATTACGTCCATCTCAAGGACGCGATCGAAACATTAATCAAAGGCGGAAGACTCGGACAGTATAAAAAACCTGAAGCATCACGAGGTTCCCGCGAGACCAAGGAAGTTGAGGACGGTTGCACTACAAGGGACTCGCCCCTATCAAATAGCATACCCGGTAACTAGGCCAGAGGACTTCCACAACCCTGTATTCACTCACAGCCTGTGGGAAGAATTTCCCTCGGCCATGAACATCTACGGCAGTGGTGACGCCCAGCTGTCCATTAACTCCGCCAAGAGAAAATTTGACGAACTGATCGAGAAGGCCCCAGTCAACGAAGTTTCTCTTGAACAGTTCCGTGGCCGATCCGAGCCGATCACCTTCTACTTGGAAGAACTCCCCGGACGAGCGCCCAACGCCCATATTCCCCTCCTTATCAAAGCGAGGATGGCAAACTTTGAAGTCCACAGGATCCTAGTCGATTTGGCAGCTCGGTCGACGCCATGTACAAATACCTATTCCGAACACTCCAAATGATTTAATCTCATCTATCACCATACGTGGATCCGACCTTCGTGGATTCAACGGCCCACATCCCGACCTTGGGATACGCCGAGCCCTCGTCACCTTCGGCGAAGACGCTGCCTCGCCAGTCAAAGTCCGCTTCCGTGATCGATCACACCCTCTACAATGCTATTCTGGGCAGAACTACACTGACCGAACTCACCGCATTTCCCTCGACCGTCCATTTGAAGCTCAAGTTCTACGCCAAACGGGGACGCGTCGCCACCATCTGCGGCGATATTAAAGTTGCGAGGAGGTGCCACAACACCGCGGCTAGGGGACAGACCCTTGTCGACCCAAAAGCGCCCGCCACAAGCAGGAAGGAAGGGTCGGACAACGCCCAGATCGAGCTCCCCAAAGCCGCGGAGAACCATAGCCCCAACGTCAACTCAGTGGACCTCGACACCAGATTTACAAAAGATGAAGTCGATGGACGAGCAGGAGACTCGTATCCACTCCGCCCAATTCCAGATGGTGAGTTCGAGCTCGTCCCCCTCGGAGAGGACCCCAGCAAATGTGTCAAGATCGACGCCGAACTCCCCGACCTCGCGAAGAAGCAACTTAGAGCTTTCCTTCGGGACAACGCAGATCTCTTCGCATGGAGTGCAGCAGAGATGCCCGAACTCGACCCTGAGGTCGCCTGTCACCAGCTCGCCATAGATCCAGCCGCTAGGGCCATAGTACAACGTTAGGCGTAGGCAGTCTCCCGAGAAAGTGGAGGCTGTTGAAAAAGCTGTAAAGGACCTCCTAGAGGAAAATTTTATTTCCGAGGCCAAGTATTCAACTTGGTTGTCAAATGTTGTACTCGTTAAAAAATCTAATGGAAAATGGCGTATGTGCGTTGACTACACTGATCTCAATCGGGCATGTCCCAAAGATGCATTTCCTTTGCCTAACATTGATATGCTGGTCGACAACTCGGCCGGTTATAAATTGCTCTCTTTTTTGGATGCTTATTCAGGTTACAACCAGATCCCCATGGATATGGCCGACAGGACTTGCACGGCCTTCATGACAGAGTCGGGGAACTACTACTACAACGTAATGCCCTTCGGACTGAAGAATGCTGGAGCAACCTACCAGCGGATGATGAACAAGGTATTTCAGAACAAAATCGGTGACATGCTCGAGGTATACATGTACGACATGATTGTAAAATCCCACACCGAGGACGACCACGCTTCACGTCTGACGAAAGTATTCGACCAAGCTCGAAAAAAAAGAATGCGCTTCAACCCGGAGAAGTGCACGTTCGGAGTCAAGGCCGGTAAGTTCCTCGGCTTCTATCTGACAAAACGAGGAATCGAAGCCAACCCCGACAAATGTCGGGCGTTCTCCGAACTGCCCACACCCAGATCCAAGAAGTCCATTCAAATCTTAAACGGCATGCTCACCTCCTTATCACGTTTCGTAGCACGGTCGGCACAACATGCACTCCCATTTTTTAAATTATTGAGAAAGGGGCTGACCTTCGAATGGAACGAGGAGTGCGAGCAAGCCCTCCTGCACCTCAAACAGGCACTTTCACAACCACCGGTGCTCTCACGGCTGCTAGTCGGGGAAACCTTATATTTGTACTTAGCCGTATCCAATGAAGCAGTGAGCGCGGTACTCATACGTGAAACTGAAGACGGGAAAAAACCCGTTTACTTCACGAGCAAAGCCCTTCAAGGGCCCGAGACAAGATATCAGCAAATCGAAAAGGTCGCACTCGCCCTCGTCATCACCGCGAGGAGATTGCGATACTATTTCCTCGCCCACGTAATCATTGTGCGCACGGAGCAACCCATAAAGCAGCTCCTCGCCCGCCCTCGCCCGCCCGGACATGGCCGGACGGATGCTGAGGTGGTCCCTCGAACTTTCCGAGTTCGACATTCAATATGAGGGACGAAAAGCCCTGAAAGCACAAGCACTAGCCGATTTCATCGCCGAAATGACCGTGCACGAGCAAGTGCCTAATGCGGGCAACAGGTTGACCCTACACGTCGACGGAGCCTCCAGCCCGACGGGGAGCGGTGCCGGCGTCCTCCTCGAAAACGAGGAAGGCATAGTCATCGAGCATTCTTTAACTTTGGCGTTCCCAACGTCCAACAATCAAGCAGAGTATGAAGCTTTGCTCGCAGGGATGTGCCTGACCGAAGACATAGGCGCACGGGACATTCAACTGTTCACTGACTCTTAACTCGTTGCATCGCAAGTTCTCGGGGAGTACCAGACTAAAAACGACAGCCTCATCTAATACCTTAACCTCGTAAAGGAAAAACTGAGGAGCTTTGACCGAACAGAAATCAAGCATGTCCCCCGAGAACAAAACACCCGGGCAGACATCTTATCCAAGCTCGCGAGCACGAAGAAGAAGGGAGGAAACAGGTCAGTGATACAAGAGACACTCACTCAACCGAGCATCGAGAGATCCACGATGACACTCGACATAAACGTGATCGGCGATGCAGACTGCTGGATGACCCCCGTGTTCAACTACCTCATTCGCGGGGAATTACCCACGGACAAGTTAGAAGCAGCCACCACCAAGCACCATGCATACTCTTACGTCGTCCTCGAGCAACGTTTGTATCGGCGAGGTTTCTCCATTCCCCTCCTCAAATGTGTCGAGGATTCCAAGGTGTCCGGCATCCTTCATGATATCCACGAAGGAATTAACGCCCAACACTTGGGAGGCCGGTCGCTCGCCCACAAGGCATTGCGCGCTGGATACTATTGGCCCACCATGCAAAGGGACGCCAAAGAACATGTCAAGAAATGCGACAAGTGCCAATGCCACGCCAACATGCACATCGCACCACCTCACGAGCTCACGACGCTCACATCCCCGTGGCCTTTCAGTTGGTGGGTAATGGATATACTCGGTCCTTTCACACAGGGCTCCTACCAAAACAAGTACCTCATTGTGGCCGTAGACTACTTCACAAAATGGATAGAGGCCGAGGCACTCGCCAAAATCACCTCCTTCAACATCCTTCGTTTTTACAAACGAAACGTCCTTGCCCGCTTTGGCATTCCACAGGCCCTCGTCACAGACAATGGGACGCAGTTCACTGATCAAAACTTCCGCAATTTCGTAGCGCGACTAGGCACCAAGCACCAGTTCACTTCTGTCAAGCATCCCCAGACCAACGGCCAAGCAGAAGCCGCGAACAGAGTCTTATTACGGGGACTCAGGCGAAGGCTCAGGGAAGCAAAGAACTGGTGGGTGGAAGAGTTGCACAGCGTGCTATGGGCTTATCGAACGACTCCCCATTCAACCACGGGGGAATCCCCATTCGATTAACATATGGAACAGAGGCTGTCATACCCGTCAAAATCAGAGAACCGTCGAGACGTATCGAATTTCCCCTAGAGGAGGAAACAAACGACGAAGCGTTACACGAGGAGTTGGATTTAGTCGAAGAAATCCGCGATGGCGCAGCTTTACGGGAAGCCCGTTTAAAACAACAAATCACGTTACGTCACGATCTCAAAGTCATCAAACGCGAATTTGACGTCGGCAGCCTAGTCCTCCGAAGAAACCACAAGGAATCTCGCGAGGGGAAACTGGCCGCCAATTGGGAAGGACCTTACCGCGTCCGGGCAAAAACTGACACAGGGGAGCCTACTACTTAGAAAATCTAACCGGAGTACAACTCCCTCGACCTTGGAACGCTACAAAGCTCAAACAATATTACAACTGAGTTAGCTCGGCCTGATGTCCTGAACTTAAATAGCCGATGATCCCCTACACGGGGACTCACCTCAGCTTTGGGCCGCGAAATGGTGCTAACGCGGGTCCAAATCAGCAAAACGCGAGAAACTCCTCAACAAGAACGGGGAGAAAACCCTCGCTCGATGCGGAGTCCTCGATCGAGCTCCGCGAGTCTTCACGCACTTCAGGTAGGATGTCCGGCTCATGACGGACGGTCCACGCCTCGAGTATGTGGTCCTTTAACACGACCACATCCTCTCCCGGAGGCCTCCAGCCTCCAAACCTAGCATATGAACTAGGAACAACAAGGTCGAGCATCTCTCTACAAACGACCATACTTAACAGTTGCCAATCAATAAAATAGCAGTAAAAGCAGTTCATATATAACACGACCAGAAGGTCAGCAAATTAAACAACGGGCACTAAACCCAGGTTACAGATATCCATAAAACGGGCACCAGGCCTAGTGTACAAAAATACATAAAAAGGGCACGCAGGCCAAAAATAACGGACTCGCAGGCCCGAACAAATAAAACATCAGGAGCCACGATCTTTACGTCGACCACGTAGTGAAAAGGGCCGATCCCAGAAGTCACGAGGACCACCCCGGGGTTCACTGTCTGCACTTGCTGAAGGGCTTGGTCGAACCCAAAGGACAGCGCCTCCACGGTGTCTTCTTCGAGGACCCTTATCCGCCCGATCAGGTCTGCCAGGGAAATGAGCGCCTGTTCCTCAGCAGACTCATGCTCAGCAGGAGCCGTATTCCGTCGCAGCGATTTGACCTTGGCTTCCAGTTTGTCCTTTCCTGACAATGCCTCAGATTTGTCGGTCATCTCCTCACTGGCCATCGCCTTACACCGCCGTCCACTCAAGCTTCAAGATTTTGATCGACACGCCATGTTCTCAATCTCCAGCTCAGTGGCACGGGCATTGGCTTTGTTGGCTTTGGTTCGATAGCTGGCCACCTCGTCGTTGAGAGTCAACGAGGTCTCGAGCATCCGGATGACCGCGACACGCATGCTCGCACCTTCCCCGCACCTTCGGTCGAGCCCCAGGATCATCTCCCTCCGCCCTTGCACCACCGGGGTCTCCTCAAATAGTTGCCTCGAGCAAAGCATGGGGCAGCACAAAGGCGCCCCTGGCCGAAACCAAGTCCCCGGCACTCGCCGAGACGCCACCCTTCGCCTTGAGCGATTGTTCGGGATGAGGCCGGGAAGGGGTATTGACGACGGTTGAGGATCTTCCCGCCGCCGTCAAGCTCGCCACTCGGTCCTGGCAGAGCACGGCACCCTTGTGTCGCAGCCTGAGCATGCGCCTCCATGGCCGCCATTCGATCCGCAAAACAAATGAAGAAAACACGTTAGTACATGTCAATAAACGGGCAACATTCCTTGCTACATTTCCAAATCCAAATACCTAAGAGTCTCAGGCCCATGTCGGACTCGAATCTAGAAGGGCCTTGTGTTGATGTATCACGGCAATCTCGATCTCCCCGCTGGAGTCAAGGAGCACATTCCCTTCCCGGTCGACGCAGATGGCTGGCCTGAAGCTTTTTACAAAGTTTTCCATCCTCTCGTAGGAGAGTTGTTCGTCCCTATCCAATTTCTTGGGCTTTACGAAATAGAAGTTCGGTCCCCGCTCATAGTGCTTCCTGTCCCATTCGAGGGAAAACTATTTTTACTGACTCATTATCATCTTCGTCGACCTCCACGGTACGCTCGAAAAGGGTATCCTCGGCTTGTCTTGTGAGGGGCTTCACCACATAGAAACGTTTCTTAAAGTCGCGGACAGACTCCAGATACGGCCTAAAGAGCATGCCCGACTGTTTAAACGACACCCATGCGCACTTGTCGCCGACCATCTGCCGTTGTAGATGGAAGATACGGAAGAAGAGGGGAATGGTAACGCCTTGTTGGCTGAAGATTTTGATATCTATGATTCGAATTGGAATCATTGAACTCGAAACGAAATGATATCAATGTTCGTTGGAACAAAGTGAATGTCACAGTTCGGAATGAAAGAATTGGCTCTTCGAATGGACATGCTGAAACTTGGAGCTTCGAATGGCAATTATGATGATACATGTAAAGAAAGCTTCGAAATGGTAGTAGGGTCTTGTCTGAGGAGTGAGTTCGAATCGAAGTGGCCAAAGCATTTGAAATTCAAACGCGAGCGGGATAATTGGAAGTTAGAATATATGCGCTGGAGACGGTTCGAAGACGCGTGGAAGCTAGAGACACACAGTGTTCTGCATGTTCTGAACGTGGCAAGATCTCATAAGTAAGACCGTTATGGTCGAAATAGTATAAATAGGAGTCTTAGTGTTAGGATTTCGTGTGTCATATCTATTGTACAAAAATTCAGTAAACATTCAAAATACCACATGGCTAGGGAAACGAATGCTCGAATGATGTACGTATGATTGCACCAAAACTTTTATTATTCAGTAAAGCATCTTTATCTTTCCAGTTTATCTTTATCTTGCATCAATGTCTTTTAAATTCTCTATATTCAAAGTCATTTAACTTTTCCTTGCATTTAAACGTTTTCTTCTACTTCGAAGTCCTTTACTTTTCTGAAACTCTTTATATTAACGCTCTTATTTTCCAGAAAACTTTTACATCTTTGTTCTTATATTCTTGTCTTTTACATTTCATGTTTTTACATTTCATGCTTTTACTTTAAAAGTCTTTTACATTTAAAAGTCATTTAAGTATTCCGGCACTTATATTTTTCTTTGTAAATTGAATCTTTGTTTATTTACTCATTCAAGCCAATATTATGTTTCTTTATTTAATCATGGCATTAAGTAACTGAACACTGCAATCGGAATACATTGGACACACATAAAAACTCTAAAATACAAGTTTAAACATGAACACTTATGTTGTTATTAATTCTATCCAAACGACCAATACCCCATAGGATCAATCTAGTCGATCCTGCAAGTTACCAGAGGAATTGAATAACAATCATAACGCTTATTTGATAGTTTGGAGGACTAGCGGTTGTTTCACCAGAAATCACTATGAACAAATTGGCACGCCCAGTGGGACTGTCATTGGTCGTTACAAATTTAAATACATAAGGATTATAAGACATAATTATTGTGAAAGTTCTCTCTGAGTAAAAAAAGTTCGTTGGTATATGAACCTTAGGAGTGGTAGCATAACTAATAGTAATCAACCCTTACCCAGAAGAAAACGAAATAAAAGGATGTCTAATCCAAACAATCAACAAGGGGAACAAAACGCCCCACAAGGAACAGGCACTAATGCGTCTGTTTCGACGGGAACGTCCAGCGCGATCCCTTCGAATGCACAGTCAGTTGCATCTTCGACTAGTAATATGGCCACGAACGGAACAAGTGGCATGTCAACAAACAATTCGACCCTAGGAAATACAAGGACCACTGGTTATCTTGGGGGATCTGTCCCACAAAGTGGGGTACAAACCCATTTCGCTACCCCACCACCAACTAGACCACCCAGTTTCGATAGCAATAGACCCAGAAATCCCCCTTATGGAATGCCAACATCCTTTATGGCAGGTTTACAAACTTTGACTTCGAACACGTCACCACAATTAGGGTCTGGTTCTGGGGCTAATCAATTCATGACGAATAACCAAGGGTCAGTAGGTTATAGTGCATTGCCTATCCTAACCATAGAAAATCAAATAGCTTTTAGGCAGTTAATGGACGATAGTAACCATAATATGATAGGAGTGGTAGCGCAAACTATGCAAGAAATCTTTGCCCTAATAGTACAAAATGTAACTGTGACAAACAGAGAAAACGCAGATAACATGAGTCGAATAACGGATTTCTTCGCTCCGCCAGAGAGGCGTAGGCAGAACCAGGCACTGGTTCGAGCGAACATACCTATCATCGAACAAATTGCTGAGGACCAACCTTATAGGCCAGTCAGAGAGGGGGTTAATTTGAGGGCAAGGGCACAAAGGGTAGATGCCCCAGTGATTCGAGAAGAACCACAAAGGGGATTGATAGAACCACTAGCAAGGGTCGAAAGATTAGATGCTCCAGTGATTCGAGAGGAACCACAAAAGGGGATAATGGAACCAGGGAGGGGCAAGGGTCGAAAGATTAGAAGCCCCAGTGTTTCGAGAAGAACAACCTAGAGGAGTTGTCATGGTGGGTCGAAACCAAGATGCTGATGCAGTTGTCCATAGAATTTGAAATGACAATATCTTGGCAGAAAATAACTTAACCACCATGATAGAGAGGATTATGGCCCAAAACGGTATTAATACAGGGATTAGAAGGCCAAATTATGCCTCTCCTATAACAGATTATGTAATGCATACTGATTTGCCAAGGGGATACACGATCCCTAAGTTTACAAAGTTTGCTGGAGATACCAATGAATCAACGGTCGACCATATAGCCAGATATCTGACCGAAGCAGGGAGACATAGCAAATAATGAGAACCTTAGGATTAAATATTTCCCAAGTTCCCTCACTAAAAATGCTTTCACATGGTTTACCAATTTGCCTCCTAGATCCATAGATACCTGGGCCCTCTTGGAGAGATTGTTCCATGAACAATTCTATATGGGACAATCCAAGATAAGTCTAAAGGAACTAGCAAGTGTTAAGAGGAATTTTACTAAACCCATAGATGAGTACTTAAATAGGTTTAGACTCTTGAAATCTAGATGTTTCACAGTAGTTCCTGAACATGAGTTAGTTGAAATGGCCGCTGGTGGCCTGGACTATTCTATTCGAAAGAAATTAGATACGCAATACTTGAGGGATATGGCTCAGTTAGCAGATAGGGTTCGACAAGTCGAAAGACTAAAGGCCGAAAAGGCCAGGGCTTTCAAAAGTAATAAGAAAGAACGAATTTCCTATGTCGAAACTGAGGAAGTCGAAGACTATCCTGAATTCGAAGAGGTCGAAATAGATCTCGCTGAATTAAAACAGGCTCCACCGCATTAAACTATTAGTTCCCACAAAAGGGAAAGAAATTGTTGAAAATGAGAAAAGTGACAAATTCCCATAGAAGGTATATACCTTCGATGTGACAAAGTGTGATGAGATTTTCGGTTTGCTTGTCAAAGATGGCCAGTTAATTGTGCCATCAAATGTCAAAATACCTCCTTTAGATCAAAGAAAGAAAAGAGGGTTTTGTAAATATCATAGTTTTCTAGGCCACAAAACCTCACAGTGTTTTCTTTTCAGGGATTTGATTCAAAACGCAATTAAGGAAGGCAGATTAAAGTTTGCTGACAAACCAAAAATGAAAGTGGACGAAGACCCTCTGGATATTGCAGACACCAACTACTCCGAGCCTTCGTGCATTGGAGAAATCAATATGGTGGAAGCAGACCAAGGGGCCACTACATTGAAAGAAGAAAGCACTGAGAGTGAAAGTTAGGTGCTGGTCGAAGTCAACAATGGAGTCACTGAAGACATCCACAAACAACTAGAGAATTCGAAACAAAGGCCATCTCGTTATTTCGAAGAAATCCAAAGCACCGAGGGCCGTGGAGAGCCAGAGGCAGAGTTACAAAGCATCAAGGCCTGAGGCTCAAACTAGAGAGAGTCCAGATTACAAAGCAACCCTCCTCTAAGAAAGAGATATGGGATACCTTGGTGAACCTGGAAGTTCGATTATCCGTTAAATATTCTCGCCTCAGAGTTCGAAAATCCCAATCGAAGACGTCAAGCCCACAGGATGGGGAGATGATGAGATAAAGGGGGAGGATAGAGATGGTAGCATTCCTCAGAAGAAAGGTGGATACCTTAGGGAACCCAAAGGAAAATTTGATTACCGGTAAAATACTGCTTCTGTAGAGTTCAAGATTCGAACAGAAGATGTCAAACCATCAGGATGGGGAGATGATGACGAAAAAGGGGAAGATGTAGATGTCAATATGGTGGATATGGAGAGACCCTGTTCTGAGATGCAGGAAATGGAAAAATACCTTGAAAAAGAAAAATACAAAATGGAGGATGGCTATGCTGCAGATACCAGCCTCAAAGAATATCTTATGCTGTGCCACAAGGGAAATGCTGAAATGATGCTATGTCCAAGATGCAGCATCATCTGCAACGTGAGGATTGCAGAGTTCGAAAGGAAACAAAGGGCTCGAACTGGAGTAAATTGGCGCCAAGACAACCAATTATTTAGATGCTATCCTAGAGCTGGGGAGAGTTTGTTGGAATTCTTAGTTCGTTGTCACAAAGGGGCAACCAAGTGCTTGATTTGCCCAAGGTGCTCAGCAGCATATGACCAGAACATGGCTGGAGCATTCGAAACTATTCCCTTCGCCCCATGTTGGAATCATAAGGAGGTTGGTCAGATGAGTCAACACTTTGAGGGTAATCATACTCAACGAAAGCCTGATAGCCCCTATCCAAAAGGTACTCGAAGGGTGACGTTCAAAATCCCCATCAAGTACCAATGCATAAGTGGTAAGTCAAAACCAACAAGGGGAATGATAAATGGAAAGGCAACGAGCGAAATGCACGTCACGCCATGGTGTATAGGAGGCAATTCAACACTGCGAAAAGGGAGGAATTGAGACTAGAAAACTACAAAGGTAAGAATCCTATGTTAAGATCCCAATGGCGAAGGCAGCAGCGAATTCGAAAGGCTGAAAGAGAAGCCTTGGCAGACAAAGGAGCAGGTTCGACCAGCAATAAAGAAGTCTCAAGTAGCAACAAGCCAATCACAACAAACAATCAACCTGAAGAGAAACCTCCAGTTAGTCGGAGACTTTTCTCCGAAACACAACCAGATGAATCGAAAGAATATACTCCAAGTCCAGAAGAAGACGAGGATATGCTGATAGATAACTTCGAATCAGAAGGGGAGTCCTCACTTAACTTAAACTGCAATGTGGTATCTGTACTACCATCTGAGTTTGGCCAAGAGACCGAAATCGAAGAGCGTGAGGAAGAGGATACCATAGATTTGATGAAGCACAGACCAGTTTGCTACTATGTAATGGATAACGGCGCGGTCGAAGAGCAGAATGCGTTCTTCGAGCACCCAGAGCCAGCAATGAAGAATCATTTGAAGCCATTGTTCATTCGAGCAAAGTCAGGAGCCCATGGGGTGAACAAGGTCTTAGTGGATGGAGGCGCTGTAATCAAACCACACAACTTGGTCCTATCCAATTATGAAGGGAAAGTAGGTCAAACATTGGGAGTGGTGCAAGTGGACTTAACCGTTGGATCGAAGCAGCCCACCATGTTCATGGTGATCGAAGCGAAGGCCAATTATAACTTGCTGCTAGGAAGAGAGTGGATACATGGCGTAGGGGCAGTTCCTTCGTCAATGCACCAGAGGTTAGTTCTGTGGAGAGAAGATGGTATAGTAGAGAATATCGAAGCGGACCAGAGTTACTTTATGACAACAGTCAATTTGGTCAACAAATGGAATTATGACAAGTACCTGGCAAGAATAGCACCCTGTACCCCAAGTGACGAAATGAGCGAAACAAGGGATGCACACTACTATATGACCCTTCGACATGACGGCATGTATTGGGATAGAAAAATAATTAAAGGAGACGAAGGAGTCGAAGGCACTTCGCAAAGACGGCCACCAGGATGGGAGTTCGACAACCTTGCTCATGACTGAGTCTTCCTTCTTCGAAAGGATTTCGGCCTATATGGCTGAGAATGAATGGAAGGCGGCTTCAGAGGCTGAAATAGATAATATAGTTGAAGTAAATGAAATGAAAGGGAATGGTTCGAAAGATTCACCCTATGAAGAAAACGAAATAGATCAAAGGCTTGATGCCATATATGACAAAGAACCCTTGGGCTTCGAGAAGGATCCTGCAAACTCAGGCGCCAAAATGCTAGCGCAGGATCCGCTCGAAGAGGTAAATTTAGGGGATACCAACACAAAAAGAATAACCTACATAAGCACGAAACTCAGCCCAAGCTTCAAGCAAGAGGTGATCGAAGTCCTCAAGAAAAACAGAGATTGCTTTGCATGGGACTATGACGAAATGCCTGGGTTAAAGAGAGAGTTAGTGGAGCACAGACTTCCAATTAAGGATGGCAAGAAGCCCATCAAGCAAACTCCCAGGAGATTCGCGCCAGCAGTGCTTACAAAGATCAAAGCTGAGGTCGAAGGTTGCGCTGTAAATTCATCGTAACCACAAGGTATGTCGAATGGTTAGAAAATATAGTACCGTTATTAAGAAAATGGTTCTCGAGAATATGCATAGACTTTAGGGATTTAAATATCGCAACCCCCAAAGATTAATACTCTATGCCCGTGGCGTAAATGTTAATAGACTCACAGCAGATTCAATACCGAGTATGCTAGATGGATACTCCGTTATAACCGATTTTATTGTCAAGAAGATGTTGCTAAGACAAGATTTTGTGCCCAGAGCCTTAGGCACCTATGAATGGGTAGTGATGCCTTTTGGTTTAAAAAATGCTGGGGCAACTTACCAAAGAGCAATGAATTCCATTTTTCATGATTTTATTGAGACATTTATGCAGGTGTATATTGATGATATAGTCATCAAATCTATTTCTGCAGAAACCCATTTGCATCATTTGAGCCAATCATTCGAAAGAATGAGAAAACATGGCTTAAAAATGAACCCCCTTAAATGTGCATTTTTTGTGCAGGCTGGAGATTTCCTGGGCTTTGTGGTTCATAAAAAAGGAATCGAAATCAACTAGAATAAGACCAAAGCCATCATGGAGACTAAAGCACCCACATCGAAAAAGGAGTTGCAATCTTTGCTAGGGAAGATTAATTTTCTCAGAAGGTTCATTTCGAATCTAAGTGGAAAAACTCAAGCTTTCTCTCCACTACTTCGTTTAAAGCAAGGCCAAGCCTTCGAGTGGAACGAAGCACATCAGGAGGCCTTCGACAAGATTAAAAGATATCTCTCTCAGCCTCCTATCTTGTCTCCACCTTCATGGGGAAAGCCCATGAGATTGTACATATCTGCTTCTGAATTTACTATAGGTAGTATGTTAGCACAAGAAGATAGTAACGGCATCGAAAGAGCCATATATTATTTAAGTAGGGTATTGAATGATGCAGAAACTAGATATAGCAATATAGAAAAGCTATGTCTCTGTTTATACTTTTCTTGTATGAAACTTAAGTATTATATAAAGCCTGTTGATGTTTATGTTTCATCTCATTTCGATGTTATCAAACACATGCTTTCAAAACCAATAATGCATAGCAGAGTTGGTAAATGGGCTTTAGCTTGACTCGAATATTTCTAACTTTCATGCCTTTAAGAGTCGTGGAAAGGTCAAGTGATTTCTGATTTCATTGTGGACCATTCGCTGGTCGAAAAGTCTTTCATAGGTTACGTTGAAACGCAACCTTAGAAATTATACTTTGATGGTTCGACTCATAAGGAGGGCAGTGGTGTTGGAGTTCTCATAATTTCTCCTGAAGGAATCCCAACAAAATTCAAGTATAAGTTGGATGGTCCTCGCTGTTCTAACAACTAAGCGCCATTGTTGGACTTGAAGCTTTGTTGGAATTGGGGGCAACTAGAGTCGAAATTAAAGGTGATTCAGAGTTAGTGGTCAAGCAGATAACAAAGGAATACAAATGCATAAAGGAAAATCTGATGACATACTTTGTCATAGTTGATAGGCTACTCAAGAAATTCGAATACATGGATATTCAACATATACCCGTATTAGAAAATCAAGAAGCAAATGACTTAGCACAATTGGCTTTGTGGTATAAAGTCTCTGCCAAAAACTTTGAGGATTTGGTCGAAATAAGAGGCAGGGTTTTGGCTACTAGACTCATACCATCAGATTTGGAAAATATTAAATTAGGTTGTGGTGATAAAGACGGATTCGAAGTATTAGCCATAAATACCTTATCAGACACAGACTGGCGAAGTCCGTTAATAGCATACTTAGAAAATCCAACATTAAATGTTGACAGAAAAATAAAATATAGAGCATTATCATATGTCCTTATGGGAAATGAATTGTTCAAAAGACCCAAGAAGGCGACATTTAAATGCTTAGGAGAAAGTGAGGCATATTTAGCATTATCAAGTCCACAATGGGGCATGGGGCACATCAAGGTGCCATAAAATGAAATGGTTGCTATTTCGATATGGGATGTACCGCCCAAGATGCTCAAAGATTGTATAGATTTTTCTAAAGGGTGTGAAGAATGCCGTAAACATGCAGATTCAACATGCTCCCGCAAGTGAGTTGCATTCGATCATTAAACCATGGCCCTTTAGAGGATGGGCATTAGATTTAATAGGAGAAATCAATCCTGCTTCATCTAAAGGTCAAAAATATATCTTGGTAGGAATAGACTATTTTACCAAATGGATTGAAGCAATACCATTAATAGTCAGAGATCAAGAGGCTATTATTGAGTTCACACAAAAAATTATCTATAGGTTCGATTGCCAGAGAGCATAACCACAGACCAAGGTTCTGTGTTTACTGGTAAAAAGATGCAAGAATTTGCCCAACAGATGGGGTTTAAATTGCTAACATCAACACCATACTATGCTCAAGCAAATGGTCAGGTCGAAGCAGCCAATAAAGTGATAATAGGTTTGATAAAAAAACATGTTGGTAAAAAACCAAGAAATTGGCATAAGACTTTAGACCAAATACTATGGGCCCAGAACATCTCCTAAAGAAGCCACTAACAATACACCTTTCCAACTAACGCTTGGTCATGATGCGTTTACCAAGAGAAATTCATCTATAATCGCTCAATTCAAAGACAAAATGAAATCCCATCTTCTTTATATTGGGAAATGATGATGAATGAGTTAGTTGAGTTGGATGAAGTTAGATTGCATGCATTGGAAACTCGATGAGGCAAAAGGAAAGAGTAGCTGTGGCATATAACAAAAGGGTGAAAGGTAAAACATTCAAGATTAATGACTTAGTTTGAAAGTTATATTGCCCATGGACAAGAAGAATAAAGCATTAGGCAAATGGTCACCTATGGGAAGGACCTTTTCGAATAGTAAAAACATTTTCGAACAATGCATATGAGATTGAAGAAGTAAATGACAATAAACGAATCTTAAGGTTTAATGGGAAATATTTAAAGAAATATAAGCCACGCTGTTGCACCCCAAAATTTGCCCTCCTATCTCGATTTTATCTGGTTTAGGCTTCGCTTATCATAACACTCACATGCATTCATACCACGGTTCTATGGTTACGGTGGGGTTGATCCCAAAGATTTTCCGTTGAGCGTAAAAGGCGTGGTGCTTTCAACCAATCTAGGATATTTGAAAACCATTTAGGTTTAATTTTGGATCTTATCCTTTCGTGATTCATTTGGGGCTTGATGTTCATTGTTGAAATGAATGGTCTTTTCTTGATGGAACTACTAAGTTTTGTTATATTGAATATCATTACCCCGACTCAAGAGATCAATTCATCACGAGTTTGGGATTTTCGTTGTTTCGAGTTCATTGTTCAAGATGTAAGAGGGTGGATTATGGTTATCCAATTATTGATCAACAATTCAAGTTCTAGTGCATTTGGTTTGCTCGCCAACTCGCTCGCTCTGGCAATAGTTGATGTATGTGAAAATATTCATCCGAGGACTTGTTTGCAAGATTTACGAATGTCAAGTTGCCACATGTTGAGATCTTTTCCAATGTGTTCATCGCCTACTAGATTCAAGGCATTCATTGAAAAATTAGAAGTTTCTTTATGAAATTGCTTGGTTTCAAACCTTTTCTACTACCGAATATGTTTCGATTTGCAAATGCGTGATAATACCATTAATTTCAAGTGGAATCTATCACCCATTTCTTAAAGAAATCATGGAATCGCCAAGTCGACTAAGGTTTGGAATCAAGAACTTTATTTGAAACTTAGAGTTTTAATTTTTGTTTGAAAGGCTCGGATTTTTACATGAACGGATCAACACGAAAGCTTTATGGTCGGAAATTCAAAAGAATTCAAGTATTGTTTAATTTCGAGTCATCAAACCATCTTCGCATTTAGAATTTAATTTCAAGTTTCATATACTAGAGGATTCAAGTCCTAAAAATGCAACAACCATGTTACCACTCGCTTGATTCAAGACTACGGATTGAATTATAGATCAGTGGAATTGATACATTTGTTAATCAATATTTCAACATGGTTTGTTTTAACCAATTTAATTTTGGTTCATGACAAATTTTTGGGATATTTGATGCATAATGAATGTCTAAACTTTCACACACAATCAAGAATTCGAATTGGTACATATTTCTCAAATCTTGTGTTCATACAATTCCAAGATTTCCAAGATTGCTCTAAAAGTTTTTATTGTACAAGGATACGAATCAAGATACGTGTTACAATTTGTCAAATCCTAAAATGCAAGTTTCAATCCAAAAGCCAAACAAATTCATTCAATATTCAACTTCCTTTCCTTGTCATTCAAGTTTCAAAGTCTTATTCGAATTCAAAATGACATTCAAAGAATACCCGTTTACAAAGTAGAATCAAACTTCCGAATTCAACATTCACTTAACTTTGGTTTGTACAAATGCTACATGAGTCATCACATTCACAATGTCAATTTGAATTTGTGATATTACAAAATTTCAAGGTTTCTAATGCAAGAGTTCCTAGATTACAAGTTTTGAGTTCTAACATCATGCTACAAATGTTACATCCTAATCCTATTTTCTATTGGAGTTTTGTTGTTCTTTGGCTTCTATGTCTCCCTGCTCTATCTTCAAATCATGTTTTCTTGACCAAAACTTTCCTTCACCACTCTTCCAAGCTTACGCCATAGCTCACATGAAACAAACGAAGAAATGGTTAGTAAACGGGCAGCTCAAAACAATGATTCAAAGCAATATTTTATTTCATCATTAGGGAGTAGTGATTGGGATCAGTTTATGTTAAAAGTTGTTTCTCATTCATGTTCAAAAAAGACCCAACCCTTTTGCAAATCACAACACATAGTTGGTTCACAAAAGGGGGGTGTGGCTCAGAAACCATCATCACCACTAAAGCTGCTGCAACAAGTACTTTGGTCAGAAATCAGAAAACACAGAGCAGCCCAAGATATCAGAAAACACAGAGCAGCCCAACATATCAGAAAATAAAACACAGAGCAGCCCAACATATCAGAAAACACAAAGCAGCCCAAAAGATAAAAAAGGAGACACAAAGAGCCCATGATTCTTCGATTTTGCTCAAGCAAACAAGGCCCTGTTTTCAAAAATCTGACAGCCAAGACTGAAACCCTAGAGCAGGATGTTATAAAAGGTTTAAGGGCACAACATTCAAGACCAGCGGCCACTGTTCATCAGAAACCCTAAACATCAAACATTCAAACCAAAACCCAAAATATTCAAACGAAAACCCAGATCAGTCAAACAAAAAAACAACAACTAAATCATCATTTCCGAATCACTACCCCTTCAGAAATCCGAAATAGCCACGAGAAAGAAGAGAGTGGAAAGGTATTACCGGTTTAGTAGTGGAAGGAGGAGGTTGCGAACACTGTGTCGCCATCCTTCTCCTTTCCTCCCTGATTTCTTTTCGTTTTCTGCACTGCATCGTCGTCATCCTCACCGTTTAGAAACCTAGGGTTTCATTTTTTTCCCTTTACGTTTTCAACAATCTGTACAAACGAAATCAAGCCAAATCGAAAAATAGTAATAATGTATAACAAAGACATAGATGAGTGTAATAGAGTGAGAAATCGGTGAAGATCGGAACGGAGATGAGAGGACGGGGACGAGAAATCGAGAGGCGAGCGAACACGGCGAGAGAGAGAACAGGGGATGATTCCTGTAAATCGCGGTCGCGGTCGAGAGAGAGACTTAACGTCACGAGGAATCATGATGTTAGAAATCACGTGAGAGCGGCGCGAGATCGAGAGATGAGCGGCGCCTAGGTTCCCGAGGGACGAAAGGGGTTTGAAACGGGTAGTGAGAGATAAGAATGAGTCAGACCTTTTCCTCTTTTGTTTAAGTTCTTTTGTTTTATATAGTTTAGTTGTAGTTTCTATATTTTAGTTTCAGTTTATAGTTTAGATTTAGTTTTCATTATATTAAGTTTTAATTAAAATATAACTTAGAATAGTAAACTAATTTTAGTTTTAAAAACTGACTTTTGTTTTTTTAATTATTATTATTATTTTATAAAACATAATTTTAATTTATAAACTGTTTTAGTTTTAGTTAAAAAATTGGTTTTGATCTTACTATATAAAATATAACTTAAGTTTAGTTTAATTCAAATCAATTAGATTTAATCCTATTTATTTAAGTTATAATAAAAATGGATTTAGGATAATATTAATTTTAAGAATAATTAGCCTTGTTGGTTAGTCCAGGTGGTGACACTTGTCACCACCTGTTTGGTCTGTTCGAAAATCTGGTGTAGGCATGTCCATGATATCTATCTTGCACCCTCCTGCATTAAGCCATCAGATCTGCCAGAGTCCAGATCCAACGCTCCAGAACGGTGGACCACAATATGATTCATGGAAGCACTCATACAAGATCTAGCAAAGATTGTTTTGGGCCCTCGTAACTCTCTTTAAATTTAATATTATGCAAGTTTTTTACATTGATGTATTAAATAATAATTAGTATAAGATAGTTTTTATTTGCTAAATTATCAATTAAATTATAAGTTGATTTTTTATCAAGTAGAAAAAATCTATACTAATAATTATTTAAATTCCGGTTTGTATTGTGTGTTAATTTATTTTCTTTTATTATCTCGCTATTACGTTATCCGCTTGTATGTTTATTACACGATTGTACATTCCACTCTCAAATTAATATAAAACAACAACGCCTCCGCCTCTCATTTTGGTTACCCATACCAAATTTCTAAGGGTCTCATGGTTGGGATGGGCATGGCCATCCTCACGAGGTTAATTAAGGCCCTCGCTGCCTTGATTAATCATAACCCAAAAACAATTGGTCCATATACCAATCACCATGCACAGGTCTCATGGTTGGGGATAGAGCACCTATCCTCACGAGGTTAATCAAGTCCATATACTTGGTTAATCATAACCCGAAATGTCATTTCTCTACGTCCAACGCCGCAATTTTCAACACACTTTCAAGTCAAAAAATAATTAATTGAGCTTGCTATTTCAAAATCAATTTTTCTACAAACAAAAAAAATAGTGGTATGGTATTTAATTAAATTGTTAGAGGTTCGCCCGACGATTTAATTAAAATGTAAAGTATTTGGGCCATTAGAGGGTAACCCAATGACTTAAATACTTTATTCCATAACACTTAATAAAAGTGAACTTTGTTTCACCTCACTCTTTTCATAATAAAGATTTTGGATGAGAGATGATCGGTTTACCTCAATCACCAATCTCGAGTATTGAATCGTTAGAGGATATCCCAACGTTTTGGTACTTGTCATCTACAATTAAAATCAATTCAACTCATTCAAATCCTTTTCGCTCATATGCGATTATCAAAAATAAAACAAAAAAAACATTTCAATTAAAATCAATACAACCAATCCAAGACATTTTTAACAAGAACTACGGAGTTTTGATTTTCCCATTGCACGAGGGAATACGTAGGCACGCGGTTTCAAAACCGTGTCAAACTCAAAATAATAAACAAACAAATCCATTTTCTTTTTATTCATGACTTAGAAATTAGCGATTACACACACAAACACATTTCGAACTAAATGGGTCCCATCGAGTACGATGGACGTAAGAGGTGCTAATACCTTCCTCTTGCGTAACCGACTCCCGAATCCATGCTTTTTGGTCTTGTAGACCGCCTTATCCGCATTTGTGGGGTTTTATCTATATTTCCCCGTTCTTTCTAGAACAAATAAAATTAGGTGGCGATTTCATTGTTTTTGAAAATTCATTTAAATGATTTTTGAAAATCGAGTTGCTTCACACGCCTGCAGGAGATTCGAATAATAATAGCGTAATCGAAACATAGTAAAGATATGCCAAAATGGTAAGTTAAAATTGCCAAAATGGCATTGTTTGGGTGTTACAGATTAAAAGTCAAATTAATATTCCAAGCAAAATAAACAGACAATTTTTAGAAATGAGTATTGCTCCTTAATCGATCGAAAATACTCCGAAAAGACTCAAGCCTTTGTTGATTGAAGCACTTCGCTCCTTCTAGGATAGCAACTTCACCCTTAAACTGCTCAGCTGCTTCCGTCTCTGCAAGTCCTTTATTAAGGAGATCTTCGAATCGATTACCAAAAGTGTTGGTTTCATATGCCATCTGCTGTTGGGCCTCCTTGATTTTATGTTGAAGCTCTTGAACTGCTTTCTCCCGAGAAGAATGGATCAAGCTCATAATCGCCTTTAGCTTGCTTGATATGCATGGCGGTTTTCAACTTCTTTAGAAAGCTCAACATGCTCATAAGCAAGATCCATTGCGCTTCTCTCGGACCTTGTTTGTAGTGTATTCATCTTGGAGGAAACACCAATACATTGGCTATCAAAGATTGAAGTTCAATGTAATGGTGCCGACTTCCGTGAACAACAGAGGTCGACTTGATTAAGAAGTCCTTCATAATAAAGGTGTTGTGCTGTCCTTTTGAGTACTTCAATAGATCTACATCAAGGATTGTCTTCCTAATTTTGTGAAGAAGTGCAACCCTATCATCGAAGGCGTTGAATCAAGAGTCGAACCAAGACCACTTTAGGAAGAGGAGTATCTCCGAGCCGCCTTAGCCTTCATATACCCAATAGGGTCATTTCGCTTAAGAGGGCTAACTCTTCTTCACCGCTTGACGTTGAGAGGACTTAGGAAGTTCCATACGAATGGAGTAACATCCATTTCGACTTCCATTGGCTTATTGGTAGAGCACCATTACCTTCATTATTTTCTTCCTCATCATCTTCTTCATCACCAACCGTGTCCACCACTCGATGTCATCATTTTCATTATCGTGAGCCTCGACTGCTCCTTCGCCGAACCATCTTGAGCATCTCCTCTTTGTCCTCGATCCTTCCTCGCTAGAATCTTCGCCTCTTGAGAGGCATTGGCTTTCTTCTTCACTGAGTTGCCTTTTCGCTTCTCGAGGGATTTCGAGAGGATTTTGTTGAGAAGTTTCGGAGGCACCTCAAAGATCTTCTGTGTTGTTTCATTTGTTTCCTTGAGAGGAGGCGGTGCCTTGGTCATCCTGGCTGCTCTGGGAGCCCCAAATGGAACCGCCATATTGAGGATCCTTTATTCTCGCACTGATTATTTGAATCCCCATGAGGAGAAGAATGGATGGAGCAATGCTTGGGTGGAGGAGTCAAGTGGTAGGACCTGAGTTGAGTCATCCTACACAAATAGAGAAAGATTAGAACCTTGCATAAAAGTATGAATAACTAGCTCTGTTAAAAATTCGAATTTAATTCACCTGTGGATTGTCTGAAGAAATATTGCTGTCTATATGTTCCAACATTACGCTGGAGGTCGAAGGTGGATTTTTGGATTTTGGTAAGGGAGCGACATCCCTGGAATCGAGTCCAGAGACGTTAGTATCCTTTGAAACGCCTTTCTTTGCTTCTTCTTCGGTCACAGAACTTTCCCACCTTGAGAGTCTTTCCAATGGTACTAGGCTTTCGTTTCTTTGGAGTGGTTGGTGGGAGTTTACTAGTCTGCAATGGTGCAAACATAAGTTAGACTTCAATTATAAATTCGAGTCCATTCGAAACAACAGAATAAACTGATTACCTTTAGAGTCGGAACAACTGTTGAAGTCGGAGCAATTGTTGGAGTTGGAGCGATGGTTGTTGTTGTTGTTGTCGTTGTCGTTGCAGGAGTAATTGTTGGAATTACCTGGGGCCTAGTGCCATCAGCTTCGATAGATTGCTGGGAACTGCTGCCTTCCTTGGTCTTCGATGCAACAGTCTTGATTCTGATGGCTGAAAATCGAAACAATTAAGGTAAATGTTAAAACAAAGAAATAAGAATTATTTGGGGATTTCCCAAGCATTCACACCTGCGCCTTCATTCGAAACAATCGACATGGCAGAAAGGTCATAGCGAAGATGCCCTGGGAAATTATGGAGCCAATGTCGAGCCCATGTCACAGTCTCAGATGGCTTTGGTTTCTTTTGAGATTTGTATTTGGATATCTCTTTGCAAGTCAACCACCAAGGGTATCGAGGAAACCAAGCCAGAGCCAGTTCTGAGGTAGGTAGTCTGGGAAACTTAGGTGGATGCATTTCGAGTGCCAACCTATACCTATCCTCAGGTGACAACCCTGAAGGAAGTCTGAACTTAGAGACTTTTTCTTTGAATTTTTCCTTCAAGGTTTGGGACGCTCGATATACAGTGGTTTGCAAGTGCGCGGGATCATAAGTAGTTTCGAAGTAATTCTGAAAAGCCTTAATCTCTTAAGCATGAGTGAACATACCTTTCTTTTTGTGTACCTGCACATCAAACACAGCAGTTAGTTTCTTTTGGATGGTGAGAGTATCAAACATACAAGACTGGTAGAATTTAGTCCACCAATCCAGAAAACCCTTTGATGAAAAATGGGTTGGTTCAAAAGAAATTAATTCAAATTGAGCAAACTCTTGATATTGTTCCTGCATTAGCTTCCCTGCCTTGAAAGTTCAATCGAGGTAATAGCGCTTTGGGTTTGAAAGAGGGGTTCAGAATTAATTGACACAAACCGAATTGTCTTGAAACGAAATTTGGTAGGCAAATGTAGGATTTGGTTCTTGGTCGGGTGATTCTTGAGGAGATTAGTCTTGGGAGCAAGAAGGCTTTCCAGATATCTTGGATCTCTTTACTCTTAGCAGCCTCCGAAGGGACATGGTGAACCATGATGGTCCATAAGTCCTCAAGCAAAAGGTTCCATGGTTTTCAAATTTGTGTCTTTTAGAAAAGATCATGATGTATTATGAAAATAGTACCGGAAATCACCTTATCATCATTTGGAGTCGCCTCCTCACTTTGTGCCTTCAATATTTCGATCCGCAACTCGGATCTTGCTCAACAATGGTATCAACGGTGGACAAGGAGGATTCAAACATGGCATTAAGCCACAATCAAGTAACCGTAAAGGACCAGCTAGCAAATGTTCTTAGAGTGTGAGATTTCGCATCAAAAATTGATCTCAAACTTTCATAGAGATCAACTAGTAAAAGCTCACTCAAACAAATTCTCCTATTTTCATGTAGATCTCTGCTAGAGGAATAAACCCATCGCTACTTGTAGTGACCTACCGCAAAACACATATCTCGATAACCAAAGGGTGAGGAAGGCAATATGCTCTACATCGATACACTATCACCCTTAGTGTGATAATGGTCGATAAATTTTGAGAAGTCGCTAACTTGACGTCAAGTCAATAATACTTGAATGTTCTTCGTAATCGTATATAGGTCTCTCCCACCGTGATAATCCCGTGATAGCCGTGATATCAAGAAGGTGGTGATCATCCTCCTAAGGTGAAAGGTATTATAAGTACTATCCCAAAATACAAAGATGCGAATAACAAGGGATGGCTATAGGTAAAGCCTCGGTTTCGATAACTTGATTAGATTGTAGATTCCTAGCTCCTCCCATCGGTGGGATTTTTAGCCTCTACCTTAGTAAACCATTTTGGTACAAGGCCGTGGGTAGGACAAGATCGAAACGATTTAAAATGACTTTTAACATAATCCAGGATAAAAGGGTCTTTTGGGGGAGTATCAGAAGTTTCTATCTCTTTCGAAGAAGAGGATTCCTTCACGTTCTCAGTTCCTATCCTAGGGGTTTCCATCTTATTGAACAGAGGTTTAAAATCATAACAAACAGGAAAGATTGTACGGGTATCTTCCAGGATTTCAAAAACTGTAAGAGGGCCCATTAGGGCAAACCTCTTTCCAGCAGCTTTGGTTGGGATTAATACCTGGGAAGAATATAGGAGTTCTTGTTATTTGGAGATTGCTTGGGGTATAAGCACAGATTGACCTTCGTGAATACCGACTTTGCTTTCCATGATCGGTCCAGCATTCTTGTTTTTCTTCTTGGAAACCTTCTTCATCTGGGATGATGTTGAAGACATTGTTGGAAGTTGTTGAGAGTTTTTTAGGGTTTTTAGCAAGGAGAAAGGAAGAAAAGAGTTCAGAGTGTGAAAAAGAGTAAAAGACTAAGTTTGTTTAGTTTTATAGTAAGGAAGTTGAAGCGCTCATCAACTAAACCCCGATACGTGAGGTCGGGTGGATATGGGATGAGGTGGCGTAAAGTGAACATTGGTAACAAGCGTGATTAAAGATAATCATTGTCTTTAATAACCGCACCATACCATGGCAACTGTTTTGAAGCGGTTCGGAAACCCAAGAGCCGTCGTGACTGACGTGGTGGAAATCATATACAGCGTCATGATGACTTAGGGTCACATCAAAATTTAGGATATATTTAAAATAAGTATTTCTCAGAAAGAGATTCGAAATACATATTTTAAAGGGGCATTTTGTTGGCTGAAGATTTTGATATCTATGATTCGAATTGGAATCATTGAACTCGAAACGAAATGATATCAGTGTTCGTTGGAACAAAGTGAATGTCACAGTTCAGAATGAAAGAATTGGCTCTTCGAATGGACATGCTGAAACTTGGAGCTTTGAATGGCAATTATGATGATACATGTAAAGCAAGCTTTGAAATGGTAGTAGGGTCTTGTCTGAGGAGTGAGTTCGAATCGAAGTGGCCAAAGCATTTGAAATTCAAACGCGAGCGGGATAATTGGAAGTTAGAATATATGCGCTGGAGACGGTTCGAAGACGCGGAAGCTAGAGACGACAAAGGTTCTCGCATGTTCGAACGTGGCAAGATCTCATAAGTCGACTGCTATGGTCGAAATAGTATAAATAGGAGTGTTAGTGTTAGGATTTCGTGTGTCATATCTATTGTACAAAATTCAAGAAACATTCAAAATACCACATGGCTAGGGAAACGAATGCTCGAATGATGTACGTATGATTGCACCAAAACTTTTATTATTCAGTAAAGCATCTTTATCTTTCCAGTTTATCTTTATCTTGCATCAATGTCTTTTAAATTCTCTATATTCAAAGTCATTTAACTTTTCCTTGCATTTAAACGCTTTTCTTCTCAAGTCCTTTACTTTTCTGAAACTCTTTATATTAACACTCTTATTTTCAAGAAAACTTTTACATCTTTGTTCTTATATTCTTGTCTTTTACATTTCATGTTTTTACATTTCATGCTATTACTTTAAAATTCTTTTACATTTAAAAGTCATTTAAGTATTCCTGCACTTATATTTTTCTTTGTAAATTGAATCTTTGTTTATTTACTCATTCAAGCCAATATTATGTTTCTTTATTTAATCATGGCATTAAGTTACTGAACACTGCAATCGGAATACATTGGACACACATAAAAACTCTAAAATACAAGTTTAAACATGAACACTTATGTTGTTATTAATTCTATCCAAACGACCAATACCCCATAGGATCAATCTAGTCGATCCTGCAAGTTACCAGAGGAATTGAATAACAATCATAACGCTTATTTGATAGTTTGGAGGACTAGCGGTTGTTTCACCAGAAATCACTGTGAACACGCCTATGTCCAGATACTGGCACACGAGCTCGAATGCCCACATGAAGGCCAAGGCATTCGGGTGAAGTTGTGACAGGGCGAGGTCCAGCCACGTGAAGACCCCCGTTTGAAAACCCGTGAAGGGCATACGAAAGCCTGCTTCCCAGAACGCAAACTCATACATCGGGAATCTGGTGGAGGTGTATGACGAGCAGATCCTCCTACTTGGCCCGGGTATTTGCACGACCCAGGATGGTTCAAAGCCCTCGTCCAAATCCTCTATCAAGTCAAACGCGCTAGATGAGTCGGTAGAAAAATCTGAGCGGAAGTCCCTCGGCTCGGGCGCAACCCAGGAGAGGTCCGCGACCAATCTTATTCGTCGAGGCCCGCCTGTACCCTCGTCGCGAGCATGGTCCCCGGCACCTGAAAAGCAGCGAAAGAAAAGTGAATTCGAGGACATCAAATCCACCCCTCCACCACAACTCAAGCGAAAGGGCGAGGGGCCGTGGCTCGACGAAAAGCGCTTTAGAAACCAATACGACGAGCTCACAATCTTTCTGGGACTCATGGTCGCCAGGAGCAATTCTCCCATACATGCTGCACCCTTCCATAAAGCCTCATGGGTTGCCCGCAACACCAAGTCACTCCTCAAAGAAATTCATGCATTCCCCGACGGACACAAGAATTTATCAACTAATCGCTATAATTTCCCCGCGATATGCACGATCTCTCCGCCATATTCATGATACTGCCCGAAGTATTCAAATCTCCCTCGTGGAATTCAATTCTCTCCCGGAAATATGCAAGTGACCCCCCGTACTATTCAACCCTATCCCCGCGATATTCATAAAAATCCTCGCGATATTCATAAAAATCCAAGACCTAAAATCATCCTAAATGAGAATTAAGAAGAAAATTACCAAGGGATTATGGGATGTTATCTGCATTTGGAGTTGAAGACATACTGAAGATTGAAGAATTGATGTTTTGGAGGCTTCGCGTTCAAGAATCCTACTTGCAAAAACTAGAGAGATGGAGAGGAATAAAACAAATGAAACCCTAAAAGGTACTTTTTATAGCCAAAATCCTTGGGCATACGAAAGGTCACACCTTTTTAGCGCCACGCACTCCATCTCAAAGCAACAGGTGGCATCCAACTGGCACGACGCTTGACCGAAGAGCTATTCCATGAGGACCGGGCAACCAGATCTTGCTCGTCTCACGCCCTACCGTTTCCACGCGGACATCCCCGAGTCTAATAACCCAAACATGCCCGCCGCATGATCACCGTAGCCACGGGTTCATGCCCGTGGCCTAACCGAACAAGGATCATCACCGGATGTCGTCGAGGATTTTCCTAGTTCAAAGTCATTACTCTACAAGAGCAAAGACTTGGGGGGCTCCTGTTCTGGACTGGCCCATACTCTAGGCCCAATGGAACAAAGGCCCAATTTCCCTTAGAAAACAGCTTGGTGCATCTACGCGGGGGCCACGTGGCCAACGGTCCTTGACTGCCACGTGCCCCCCGAGAATATCAGACCTTTTTACTGGATCGCCTCAACAGTCACACGCCCATCGGGAATTTCGGAACAGACCCGGATTTCTCGGGAGACAATCTAGGGATGAGGCCACGTGCTGGCCTCCATGCACACGCAAGCCCTAGCAATCCGCTAGTGGGCTTAAATCTCTACCCACTAACTGGATCTTGGCCCAGCGTTGGGGGTTATAAATACTCTCTCGCTTGAGAGAATCAGGTATCTCATTCATTCTCTCTTCTTACTTGCTTGTTTCTCTCAGCCTTTTCTTACTTTGGCATCAGAGTATCTTGCAGGTACCCCCCTCTTTCACTTTGGACCACCGTTGCAGATTGGGCCAAGACACCTTCTGATCAGATACGATCATATATATATATATATATATATATATATATACCAGATACATTAATAGTCAAATGTACCTAAAAATAATAGTTATTTATAATAATGTCCGGAGGGTATACAGTTTCAGTTCCTCTTATTTTTTAAAATTTTGAAAACTGTTTAATTACCATTAAACTTTTAAAATTTTTGAATAATTTTTTTCATGCATGTTTAGAATAATATAAAATATTTCTTTACCAAATTTAAGAATTTTTTAAAATGAGAAGAATTAAATTTAAATTTTTTAAATTTCAAAAGATAATGATAAAAGTAATAAAAATTTCGATTTAGAAATCAAATTTTGAGTTTTTTTTTTCTCGAAGGACTTTTATAACGTTCCACACATGTCTGTAAAATAATCATTCAAAAATACACATCGGTTTAACAGCAGGGACTAAAAATATATGCATATTAATTTTGTGAGACCATTATACGAAGGAAAATTTAAAAGTGACCAAAATTACAGGGTCACATATTTATAGGGACTAAAAACATATTTAATCCTATTATAAATAATAAAGCAATAACATATTTATTTTATTTTTATGAGATTCAGTGACTTTAAATTTTAGAGAATATGTCTTGAGTCATGACTTAAAATTTAATTGCAAAATAATCTCATCCATTAGACATGCGAGTACATGGAACCAAAGTGAGTTTTTGTTATATTAATCTTAACTAAACCCATCAATAATTACTAATAGTAACATAAATCAATGACATAGATTCATCATGAAATTCCTGGCAGCAGATACGTGATGTCACAGAGAATGTTATGACACAGTATCTGACACTATGTTAACAATTCAGACAGTAAATATAGAAAGCAGTAAAGAACACAATAAGTTGTTCACCCAGTTCGGTTCAACAAACCTACATCCGGGGCTACCAAGCCGTGGAGGAAATTCACTATTAGTAGAATTAATTCGTGAATAAACCACCGCTTATCTCCTTCACTTAAAACCTACCCAATGCAACTTCAACCTAAGTCCTACTTAGATCCGAGTACCCACTCACTCCCCTCAATCACGCAGGATATCAACCTATTGACTAATTGAATTGTGAAGACACACTTCAATAAAATATCTTGATCTTGCTTCAAAGCTTCAATCAAGAGACAAACACTGTGCTTTAAAGCTTTGAGTGATAAACTACCTTACAAAGAAATCCTAGTCCAATGCACTTATCAATTGATAGTTGCTTGGCTCAAGAGAAACTAGAATTACACAATACCAACTGTTATAAATCCTAACAATACACAAACACAAGTCGCTATCTCTTCAATACATTCAAAGGGCGATCACAGCTTGTAAGTGGTTGAATTCCTTTATAGAAGCGCCCGAAACTTCGCTGGCTTCCATAAAGATAGCTAGGTTCACTTAATTTAATCCTAAAACATGGTCTTTTCAACAACCAATTTAGGTTTAATTAAGATTAACCTAGCAGCCACGTGAGCATGCTTTTAATAATGTAAAACAATATTTAGCACTCAACAAACTTCCCGAAAAATCTCAGAACAAACATTCTAATGTATCGTCACATCAATGTCATAACATCCGCATGACATCGACTATTTTCTCGAATTTCAAAGATGCCTTTAGCTTCCAGCCTCGAGCTGTCCATTTAACATCCTTAGTGTAGGATTTATCTTCAATCTCTCGAATGTCATGACATCTATCATGACATTGCTAAACCTAGTTTTACCAAAATTAATGCCAACCTAAAAACACTAACAAACTCCCTTTGACACATTTTTGGCTAAAACTACTTAACCTATCGTAGTACATATGCAAAGAAGACAAACTAGTTCTAAGCTTAAATAAACTAGAACCTAGAGATAAGATAAATTCTACCCATACGTAAATCCCTAATTCCCACAACCGCCTACATACAAAATTTAAAAATAGGCCATACACCCCTAAAGTCCCATACCATCACACACAAGAGTTCTTCTCCCTTTAGCCATAAAGGGCCAAAGGAAACCATACAATTGCCCCAAACATTCAAGCAAATAATTAAAGGAGGTACCAACAATTGTCAAGAGAACAATGTCACAACAATAAGTTACAATCATCCAAACAAAATTGGGAAAAGGAAACAAGACAAAAACAAGAAAAAAAATAACAAGAAAATTGACAAAGCAAACAAAAACAGATAGATGGAAGCAACACAACAACTTAAATAGTTGCTCTCCTCTGCTGAAGAGGCATCTTCATTGTTAGCAGCAACATCAGCAACATTACCAGCAGCAGCTAGTTCAACCTGAATCTTGAAGCTTTAAGCTTGATTGACTTTGCAGTGCATGTGCTTTCCTTTTCTTGGCCATTGGTGTTCTTTTGTATTTTGAGCAGCCAGCAAATTTAGCTCTATACTTCTTTGAAGAAGTTCAAGTTCTGGTTATTTGCTCATCTTGAGAACCAGAAATACCATCCTTTGCTTTGACAGGGAAATCAGCAGGAGAATCAGGGTCCACATGAGTTTCCTGGACGTGATCATCAGATGTCATGACATCCTTTGTGACATCTGGATCATCTGCTAAACTAGGGCTAGCAGGCCTTTGATTAAGGGGAACAGAAATTCCAAGAACAGTGTGATTTTCGTCTAGGATTCTGGTGACTCTCCTAGCAATGGCTTCTTCTACATACTTGGTACCTTCCCTATTTCTTATCTTAGGGGGAACAGATGAGGATAAGGCAGAAGTCTTACCAGTGGAAGCTGATGAGGCTCTTGATCATTCCGCATGCCGATTCTGAGAGTCGCTTGCCATTGAATCGAGGAGAGACCTTCACAGTTCAACATTCATGGTCGCAATGACCCTAATCCCACCCATGGTGGGAGATGAACAATCGAGTCTTGGGATGAAGAGGATGAAGAAGACATATTTCTCCGAGATATATTGAGGAATCGACAAAGAATTTGAAAGTATCTTGTGGGTGGAGAGGAAATGATACTTTCAATAGAGGTTATTATATGGAGGTGTCTCTTGATATTCTTGAAACCTTTAAAATAAGAGGGAAATAAAGAAGTGACCCATTCATATTTATTTGAAATACAAGGTTTCTTCTCCTCTTTGTAAGCAATTTTAATTGCTAATTCCTCATATTGACAAATGCCCGCTTCTCCTTAAATTTTCAAATTGACTAGCATCAAGAGCTTTAGTAAAATGTCACCCATTGCGCTCAAAGGACTACATGGTCCAGCTTTAATCACTTTCTCCTCCACAAGGTCTCGATGAAGTGATGTCTTATGTCAATGTGCTTAGTCCCACTGTTGTATAGGATTCTTTGAAATATTAATAGCACTCAGATTGTCAAAGACAATGTCATGACATCCCGTGTGACATTGTACTGCACAACATCCGCTTCATCCGCACTATTTGAGAACAATCGCTACCACCGCTATGTATTCAACAAGAAGGGACAAAGACACACACGCTTCTTTCGAACCAAGAAACTAGATTGTTTCCCAAGAAGAAGCATCCTCCGCAGGTACTTTTTCTCGCATCAACACTACCAAATTTAACAAGATCACAATAACTGACAAAATGGGTTCACATCCATGGAATATGTATACCATAACTCAGAGTTCCACTCACATACTCGTAATTTTTTCACCGGTTAATGTGACTCACTTTAGGTTCAAATTGGTATCTTGCACATACCCCCAACAATGCAATGTCGTCTCACCGGTCGTTAGATACAACAAGCTCCCCTATCATGCTTCTATACAAACTTTGATCTACCTTTTCACCATTTGTATCCTTGGATAACTTCACATGTGTGGGAGCAGAGTCCTTTTATCGGCATTCTCCATTCCAAACTTTTGACAATATTCCTTGCATATTTGCTTTGAAAGGAATGTCAGTCTTCCATCCGTGACTATGTCCAAGAAAGTAGGTCAACTCTCCCATAAGACTCATTTCAAATAAGCTTGCATTTGATTGGCAAAATGTTTCACCATGAGTCCATTCCACCAAATACTATGTCATCCACATAAATTTGAGCAACCATTATCTTTCCTCCTTCATTCTCGACAAAGAGAGTTTTATCCAAGCCTCCTTTCTATAGCCTTTGTCCGTAAGGAACTTGGTTAGCCTTTTCATACCAAGCCCTAGGGAGCTTGTTTTAATCCATATAGGGCTTTCCTTAATTTGTAGACATGATCGTGGAAACTTGGATCCACAAACTTTAGGTCGTTTCTATATATACTTCCTCATTTAAGTAGCCATTCGAAGGCACTTTTACATCCATCAAAATAGTTTGAATTTCTAATGCAACCCCTAGAAGAAGCTTGATTGATTCCGCCTAGCCACCGGTGCAAAAGTCTCATCAAAGTCAATCCTTCAACCTCGAAACTAACCCCGAGCAACAAGTCTAGCTTTATTCCTGTGATGTTCCTTCTCGCATCGTACTTGTTTCAGAGATCCATTTTGTGCCAATGATGTTTGTTCTTCCGGTCTAGGAACTAATTCCCATACTTCATGTTGCTTGAATTGGTTCAATTCATCTTGCATTGCTCCAATCCGTAATTCATCACTTAGAGCTTCTTTGACATTTTTGGCTCTATCTTTGACACAAAGCAAGAGTTTGAGATGTTCCCGGATCTTGTAACGACACCTTTGGTTGGATCCTCAATGATGAGATCCTTGATGATCTTTCCGAATTCGATGGAAGGATCTTTGTTAACTTTCTCGTTCGGATTTTGAGGAGAAGGATCAGTACATTTTCCTTATCGTACTGAGGTGATGTCTCAAACCATGTCTCAACATCATACGGGACATTGGGTTCCCTGATGATGGTCATCAACAATGACATTAATAGACTCCATCATAACCTAGGTTCCGGAGTTGAATACCCTATATGCTCCGCTTAGTGGAGTATCCCAAAATGCCTTCATCACTCTTAGAATCCATTTTTCCTTTGATCACGATCCGTCGTAATATAGCATTTATCGCCAAATACATGGAAATATTTCATAGTTGGTTTTCTTCCTTCCATAGTTCATACGGTGGAGGAAGATCCTCTTTAGGGTGACCCTCATAGAACATAGCACGTCAGATTCATAGCTTCACCCAAAATGAATAGAAGTTTCTTAGCATGAATCATTGCTCGCGATCCTCGTATGGTCCTATTCTTTCTTTCCACCACCCCATTTTGTTGAGGCGTTATAGGAGATGAAAACTCATGATTAATTCCTCCGAGGAGCGTAATTCATCAAATTTGTTGTTCTCAAACTCCTTTCCATGATCACTTATTCTCGACAATACAACTTTCCTCTCTTTGAAGTCTTTGCATAGCTCCTAAAGACATCAAACACATCGATTTTTCTTTGATGAAGTTTATCCGTAACCGGAGAAGTCATCCACTGTGATAGGCATATCTTTTTCCACCAAGGCTTTCAACCCGAATAGGCCCCATCAAATCCATATGAAGCACTCTAGTACTGAAGTGGTCGATGTCTAGACATTGTGTGACATTCTCGGTTTGCTTTCCAACTTGACATTCACCATGCACTCTTCCTTCATCAATATGGAGTTTTGGTCCTCCTCGATGCACCTCCATAGTGATGATCTTTTCATCCCTCCGAGATGCGATGTCCAAGTTTTTGATGCCATAGCTTTTACCTCTTTTCATCCTTGTCTCAGAGAGCACATGTAAGAGGTTGTGTTCTCGTATTCCCACATGTAGCAGCTTGTCCTTGATCCGACCTCTCATAACAACTTCTTGTTTATCATTGATTACAAGACATTCTGACTGTGAAGTTGACTTAAATCCCATATCACATAGTCGACTTATGCTTATGAGATTAGCAAACAATCCTTTTACCAAAGAATACTCCATTTAGATTTGGAACCCGTGAGCCAGTTTCCAACACCTTGATTTCTCCTTTAGCTCCATCTCCAAAAGTAACAAAGCTGGTAGAGTGAGGTTTGACATTATTCAAGGTTTTTATACTACCATATGCTTAGAACACCCACCGTCAAAGTACCAATCTTCCTTGGCGACACCAGAGAGGTGTGCTATCAATGTCAGATCCTCTTCTTCCACTTTGAGTGTAGGGTACTTTGATGTTCTTAGGCTCAACATAGGAGTCTGATTAGGTACCCATGTAACCTATAGTAAGGGTTTTATGTCCAAACCTTCCACAATGGTGACATTCCATCTTTGAAACTTCTTTTCATGTTTCTCCTGATCATGATGTTGGCCCCAATGTTTTGACATCCGCTTTGACATTGGCCTATTAGGTCTGGTCTTCCTCGTTATCAACAAATTTCTTTGCATCTACATGCCCCGAGCCAGAACATTTCTGCTCAGACATCTACTCCGGATTTGGTTTCCATGCCTTTTCTTTTTCTTGTCACTAATGTGTTCCTTTTCACATATCCTAGACCATGCTTATTTCCAGATTTTGTCCAAGTCAAGAATTTCTTCCAACTTATCGGCCCATTTGTCAACATCTTGACAGCACCTAGTCATATGATCAAGCTTTGAATTCAACACTATAATCTCACCCAGAGATGACTTATAGTACGTATTTTCCTTCTCTCGCCTCCGCCACCACATTTTCCGCCTCCAACTCAATCACCTTTTTCTTTTTTCGATATCACCACTCGATACACGCTTCTTGTAAGTATCAACAAGTTCTTCAAAGGTCACTTCCTCATCACTAGAGTCATTATCGATTGCCCTTTCGTAAGATGTCGGACAAGTTTGGCTGATTCCTCTTCAAGATCACCACTTGATTCACCATCGGACCAAGTAACATTCATTCCTCTCTTTGTTTCTTAAGAAAGGTAGGACATTCACTTTAATATGTCCAAATCCTTCACATCCATGACATTGGATTCTACCGCCTTGACTTCTTTTTCCTCGACTTGGATCTTCGCTAGAGTCATAAGATCGCTAATGTCGATGGAATGTCCTCGACATTTGACCTTGACTTTGGATCAATCCTCCGATCGTTTGTTGAACTGCTCTTCCAAGCATGGCAATGGCTTCGATATCTTCTTCATCTTCCACCTTGCATCCCTCTTCAAGATTGGATACAAGTGCTATGCTCTTGTTTCTCTTGTCAACAGTTCACCGATTCCCATCTCAAAAGTCATAAGAGATCCAACAAGTTCTTCAACCTTCAAGTCGATGTCTTGAGCCTCCTCTATCATGCTGACTTTCATTGCAAATCTCTTAGGCAAGGATCCGAATCTTTCTCACCGCTTCTCTTCCCGATATCTTTTCACCAAGTGCTCCCGAGGCATTGGTATTTCCAAAATATTCATGTGAAATTCATGAATATTCTCATCTTCATCTTCAAATTCTCAAATTTGGTAGTGAGCATCTCAAGTCTTGACATCTTCACCTTGGATGTCCCTCATGAGTAGTTCTTAGAGTGTCCCAAACATCCTTGGCCAACTCACATTGATGGACCAATCAAGATGTTCCGCCAATACCATTGAATGCAGCATTCAATGCTTTAGAGTTCCCTAGAGCTAGCTCTTCTTCCTCTTTGCTCCATTCTTCCTCGTGTTTCAAGACAAGAGTCCCATCTTTCTCAAGCTTCGGGATATTTCCATCCTTTATCCAGCTCTCCAAGCTTTAATGTCCATTGATCTTACGAAGGCAACCATACGAGGCTTCCAAGAATCATAATTAGACCCATCTAGAATAGGTGGTCTTCCTCCAAATCCTCCTTCTTTATCCATTACGTAAACTATTATCCCTAGATCTCACCTAAATAACAAGGTGCCTCGCCCGATGCCAATTCAAATTCCTCGCAGCATATCGTGATGCAGAATGTTATGACACAAGATTCGACACTATGTTAACAATTCACACAAGAATACGTAGCAAAAGAACACAATAAGTTCACCCAGTTGGTTCAACAAACCTACATCCTGGGGCTACCAAGCCGTGGAGGAAATTCACTATTAGTAGAATTAATTCTGAATAAACCACCGCTTATCTCCTTCACTTAAAACCTACCCAATGCAACTTCAACCTAAGTCCTACTTAGATCCGAAACTCACTCCCCTCAATCACAGCAGTGATATCAACTTATTGACTAATTGAATTGGAAGACACACTTCAATAAAATATCTTGATCTTGCTTCAAAGCTTCAATCAAGAGACAAACACTGTTTTAAAGCTTTGAGTGATAAACTACCCTTACAAAGAAATCCTAGTCCAATGCACTTATCAATTGATAGTTGCTTGGCTCACAAGAGAAACTAGAATTACACAATACCAACTGTTATAAATCCTAACAAGACACAAACACAAGCCGCTATCTCTTCAATACATTCAAAGGGCGCAACACAGCTTGTAAGGGTTGAATTCCTTTATATAGAAGCAATTCCGAAACTTTGGCTTCCATAAAGATAGCTAGGTTCACTTAATTTAATCCTAAAACATGGTCTTTCAACAACCAATTTAGGTTTAATTAAGATTAACCTAGCAGCCACGTGAGCATGCTTTCTAACAATGTAAAACAATATTTAGCATCTCAACAAACTTCCTGAAAATCTCAGAACAAACAGATTCTCATAATGTAATGTCACATTGAATGTCATAACATCTGCATGACATCACACTCTTTCTAGAATTTCAAGATGCTTTAGCTTCCGCCGAGCTGTCCATTTAACATCCTTAGCGGTGTAGGATTTATCTTCAATCTCTGAATGTCATGACATCTATCATGACATTGCTAAATCCTAGTTTTACCAAAATTAATGCCAACCTAAAAACACTAACACATCATGAAATCTATAGCATGAAAATCACAAGAATGTGGCTCGTGCATGTCAATTTTCGATTGGTCTTATTTTACTATAGTGAGATCATTCAATAAACTTATTTTTACATAGTATAAATAGTTGAATATCAAACTTTATAAATCTGAAAAATATTCAAAATCAGAGTATGCACATACATATTACCAAACATAGAACACACAATTCACAAATGACTAACTTCCACTAAACTAAAGATTTCTCAAAATTGTAAAAGAGTCATTTGAATAGTGTGCTCATCAAAGACCTTGGGTGAAAAACCTTTTCTAAAAGGATCTCCTATCATGGAGTTTATACCTAAGTGTTACGTTGAAATTTGTCCACTTTGTACCATTTCCATAACAAATAGGAACTTGATGTTAATATGTTTTGTAGTGTTAAATTTGAAAAACACATTTCTTAGAGCAATACCCCGGGGTCCCACTAGGAAAGGGTGACAACGCAAGGTCACCCAAAGGGAAGTATTGGCTCACCCTTAAGTATTCCTCACCCATTATGGAAAAATACATAGGGTAAGATGTGTCTTCGATGAAGAGAAAGTAAGTCTCGCTACTGAATCACATCTCATTTGGAAATATGGATTCAACCGCCCATCATTTAACTAGGTGGGCCATAGCATTTCCCGAGAAAACCCTAGGTGCTGAAAACTCCTATAAATACATCATCCTTCAATGGGATAAAGACATATCATTATTTACACCCTAAAAGCCATAGCTTTGATAGACTCTAAGTTATACTCGTTTTCTGTTGAACTTAAGACTTCACATACAGGAGATGGGTAAATTATGTGGTTTGGAAATCACAGCTTTGAAAATTTTATGAAGATTAGTAACATAGTTTGAAAAATGTTTTTCCAAAACCTAAGATCTGAGAGTTTGAAAATATTTTTCTTCTCTTAGCAATAATAAAAGGTTTGAAATAAAATAGTAAAAGTACAAGTAGATGGAAAAGAAGAACACCATGATATATAGAGGTTCGGTCAAACTAAATGATCTCTCCCTCCCCAAGAACTGGTCTTGAGTGTTTTCATTATACTTGAGAGATTTTAGTAGGTGAACTCATGAACTCCTTATACAAGGATATGTTGGTTGTCTTACAAACCATGTTAATACAAGACGGATAATATGATGATTTGTGTCTTCTTATTGTTGAGATGAAGTGGCCAAACTTCTTCCCAACTCAAGTAAATATCTAAGTTTAATATGGTTTAATAGGATAACCATTAACCTCTTGATATTTTATCAAGCTGATCTTCTAACCTATTATTTTATAACGGGCTAACCATGAACGTATTGGTAAGATTATTTATATTGAAGATATTTAACCTTCGAATGATAAAGGCTTTATAATATTCTTAAGGGAAGCTCATAAACATTAAAAATCTTCAACCTTAATAACATGGGACTTATCACTCAAATCCTCAACCAAATCTTTTATTAGGATTATCTTTGAACCACACGAATTTTTTCTCAAACATTGATAATGTTAATTAAGATGAATAAAAAAAACCATGAAGAACTTCATACATTGCTACCCATCCAGAATTTTAACATATCTTCACTGACACAAAAATTCATTACTCACAAAAGCATTATTCTATAGAAACTAGAAAGAGATAGTTGAAATTATGGTATAAGATATGAGATGTCGATGGTAATGTTACGACACTTATATCTGCTTAGAACACAGTTAAATAAAACAAACTATAATAGTGCAGAAAGTAATAAAAACACCGAGAGTTGTTAACCCAGTTCGGTTCTAACTAACCTATGTCTGGGGGCTTCCAAGAAATGGATGAATTTTACTATTAGTAGTATTAATTCGGAGCTAAACCTTCCCTGTTTACACCTCCTCACTTAATCAAACTACCCAGTAACCCTTCAACCTAAGATACCACACTTAGATATGAGAATCCTCACTCCCCCGCACTCACAAACCCATGATACTAAAAACAACTAAAAACTGAAGATACTCTTCAAAGACACACAATCACGCTTTCTTCAAAGCTTATGGTGATTGAAAACTAACAACTTAAAAATGTCCTTCTCAAGTAACTAACAAAAGAGGCTCACAATTAACAACTAAATACCAAAACAATGAACAACCAAAAATAAAAACTAAAACTCTCTAAACCGGAACAACTAACTACAAAATAAGGATTGCATCCCTTTAAATAAAGTAACAATATTTGGTTGCTTTTACCACCTTAGCGCCCTGCCTTCTCTCCATGAAACCAGATATTAAAACTCCAAAGATATTGTCAAGACATTTTACCAACTTCCTTAATCAAGCACACAATTTATAACAAACCCGACTTCCTAAAAATTCTACACTTTAGTACACATGTCGACATCTATTGTGACATCTGCTACTTCAAGAACTTCAAGACAATTTTATTGAATGTTTTACCAAGATTGTTGCCAATCAATAGAAGCAATAAACTCCCATTTGGCTTAATTTTGGCTAAACCATTATTGGGGCGCAGCATACAATTAAAATTTCATTCAAGTGCATACATCGAGCAAAGATAGTAAAGACAATATCACAACCAAAAACATAGTTAGCAACGGATAATTAAATATAGATGTTACAACATCGATGGAAATATCAAATATGCAAGATTTTACTCTACCCGCACATAGCACATACAGATGCACAATTGATACTCAAAACTTTGCTCCTCAAGACAATGTTCTCCTCACATAGTATATTCAATGATACAATCAACAATAAAATTTAAGCTTTTCATTTCAAAGAATTAACATCGCCTTCTTCTTAGCACGAGAAGCACACACCTCATCACACAATGTGAATCACAAGAAGTTCCTCCTTAGCATTCTCTTCACATCAACTGCCACACATGAAAAACACACAAAACAAACCTAGCACTCATAAACTCACAAACGCAACAACTCACAACCGCTTCCCTCAACTTAATGTCTAATCACACTAAACACTCATATTCTCCCCTTAGCCATAATGCCAAACCAAAACCGTAAAGCCACCAAATTCACGTGAGGATAACACAAGTAAATACTAGTTATAACTAAGTACTAGGAACTAGTGTTAAGTACAACCCAAACATTCAAAGCATGTCATGCAGTTGATGTGCTAAAAGTTACATGGAGAAGGGAGAAACAAAAGGAACAAATGAAAGCAAAATAAACATTTTAACAGTTGAGTTATCTACGTAACTAGCAGACTCTACTCTTCCTCCATTTCCTACACTTTCTTTCTTTCTTCTTCTTATCCAACTTCAAAGCTCGAGTTCCGAGTCGCTAACTTCTTCCGGTGCCTCTTTAGCAAAGACTTCGCAACATCATTCTTCTTCTAATTTGGATGGTCTCTTCAAGTTTTAGCTTCCTTTGTGCTTATGCCTTATGTATGACCTCATCCAACCTCTGTGTCGCATTGAGTTCAACAATCACATCCCCTTCTTTCAAGATTGAGTTTAGCACCGCAGATGTTGAGGCAATGTCCGGGACAAGTGCTCTAGCAAATGTTCCGTGGAAAGAAAGAGGGTAGCTCTTTGATCTCGTAATCCTAAGTTCAGACATAATTCTAGGTTGATGTGCAATTATTCCACTTAGAGGAAGGGGAAAGCTATAGGTAGCTTTGTTGCACACATGTCAATGCTTGTAGTTTGCTCATAAATATAATTGATAGTAAAATGGTATCTTCATCCCAACCGCATAGATAAATCTTCCCAATCCCATCGATATGGTTGAGGTGTGGTTATCGAACCTTTTGGTGCTCCAATTTATTTAGATAGATATTTCACACTCAATTTTCAAGC